>NKZI01002406.1:0-20420 GCA_002370645.1 Metschnikowia sp. 00-154.1 | reverse complement strand
TTGGTGTGAAACATTATACCATTTGGTCTGAAAGGATGTGCGAAGGGGTACGAAACATTTTGTCGCACTGGTTTGAATAGTTTTGAAAAACACTGTATATAGTATATGGTAGATAGTATATGGTATATGGTAGATAGTATATGGTATATAGTATAGAGTAGAGTATATAGTAGATAGTAGATAGTATATGGTACATAGTATAGAGTATATAGTAGTGTATATAGTAGTGTATATAGTAGTGTATATAGTAGAGTATATAGTATAGTATATGGTATAGTATATGGTAGATAGTATATGGTAGATAGTATATGGTATATAGTATAGAGTAGAGTATATAGTATAGAGTATATAGTAGTGTATATAGTAGTGTATATAGTAGTGTATATAGTAGAGTATATAGTAGTGTATATAGTAGTGTATATAGTAGTGTATATAGTAGAGTATATAGTAGATAGTATAGGTACATTGTATAGGTACATAGTATATTGTATCATTGTTAGAGCTGCCTTCGGTAGTCCTCTACCTATTCCAGTATTTTGAGCCTACGATGTCTGATCCTAACGGTCATTCTATAGCTCCACTTCTCTACCATCATCGTACGTACCAAGACGGAATATTTTATGCTAGACAGGACTATAAGAACATTGTCCTTCAGTCACTTTCCACTGGAAATTACACCATGATTAATCTATGGTCCATCTGGTGCTGCAACTATGGTTGCGGAACATGTGTTGTCTAATCTATAATGGTATATCCTGTATATAGATAAGTTGGGTGCATATATATACTGAATATGTACTTGACTTATGTTTAGTATTTCTTGTATATATTAGTATAAGACTGTATATAGACATCTTGTGTGCACTACCTCCTACACACTCCATATACGCATTAGAGTCCTGGCAATTCAAACACCAATTTGCCTTCATAGTTTTATTTAATTTGCCTTCATAGTTTTATTGAATTTGATCCCATAGCTTTATTCAATTTTTCCTTCAGATACTGTTTTTAGATATGGGCATCCTGCACATAACACAATGTTGTATGATTCCATGTGTTAGTAATAAATCACGTGACTCAAATATTGTCCTATTTAAGGTTTTACTTTTGTCAAGACCATATCGTTAACTATTTTATCATGTTCTTTCTTCAGTATATGTCCAATTATAAAGGTCGTGTGCATACCAATTCTCTGGTTATGAGCCTCGGTCCCGTGTTCGTACATGGCCTTTCCTACTTTTTTACTGACTGATACAAGTCCCATTTAATCTAGCAGTATTAATATAATGTGTGCAGTCAGTAGCTTGTACTGAGAGACCTCCATGGCTCATCCATTCCTTCAAGCATCTTCCGAAACGGTCTCGAAAGGCTTGAGGTGTGCAGTACCTTCAGCCCACGAAACACCCTCGTAAGTAATGCTCTTGATGGCCTTGACAATCTCTTCGAGTTCTCCACGCACTTGCTTGGTGGAGTCTCTTTCTCTCAAAGTCACAGAGCCGTCCTTGACAGTGTCAAAGTCGATGGTGATGCCGAAAGGCGTACCCAACTCGTCGTTTCTGGCGTACCTCTTTCCGATAGAGGCCGACGAGTCGTCCACCTTGAATGGCACTTGAGCCTTTCTCAAGGCCCCAGTGATCTTCTTGGTGAGTGGAGTCAAGTCGGTGTGGTTGGACAATGGAACAACCAACACCTTAGTAGGAGCCACCAATGGAGGCAACGACAACACACACCGGTCCTTGTCGCTGGGTCTGCTCCAGAACTGGTGCTCGAAGATGGAGTAGAGAATACGCCCAATACCGAACGAAGGCTCAATCACGTTAGGGGTGTACTCACGCACATGCTCCACCCGGGAAACCTTTTCGATCTTGACCAACTCGGCTGGAATCTCGCTTTCGCCTGAAAGACCTGGCACTTGCACCACAAGCTTCTGGTTGTCTTTCAACTCCTTGGCCATGTCTTCCAACTCACACTGCGTTCTCTGGGTCAAGAAGTCTTGTACGGCTCCAGCATCTTTTCTGAACAATGGGCCAAACTTCTTCTTGTTGATCTCCACCTCGAACTTCTCCACCGTCACTGGCTCTGGCAACGTTTGTCTGACCACCAACTTCTCTTTGGTTCTGGCGGCATGCACGCTCAAGTCGTATGCTGAACGGTCGGCACAACCCACACATTCAATCCATCCGTACGACGACTGTAACTCTGCGTCCCAGCAGTCCGAGGCGTAGTGTGCCATTTCATTGGACATGTGCTGACGGAATCTGAGCCGGCTAGGGTCCACTCCGATCTTCACCAAGAACTGGTAGATTCTTGCAATGAAGTAGCCCAACGTCTCGTTGTCTACCATACCGGAGGAGACGGCATCTCCAATGGTCTTCTCCACCAATTGCGTCTCTCCACGTTCCTGCACGTCTTTGGGCAAGAACATCAACTTGACGTCCTTGACATCGGCGAAACGAGGGTGAGACTTGTCTTGAGGGTCGACAAAGTGCTCGATTTCGGCCATCAAAAACTCTCTGACACGCAACAAACCTGCACGGGGCGAGATTTCGTTTCTGAACGACTTTCCAATCGATGCAGAAGCAAATGGCATCTTCTCGTTGTTGCACTCCAACAACTTGGAGAAGTTGAGGAATTGACCTTGGGCGGTCTCAGGACGCAAGTAGCCTTTCAACTGGCCGGAAGGTCCAATGGCTGTCTCGAACATCAAGTTGAACTCCACAGGAGGCTCCAACTCACCGTTGGTAGCAGGGTTTTTGATGGCGTGTTTCTTGATCAACTCTCCCAATTCTGGGCCGGAGTATCCATCAATTTGAGCCAAAATTGACTCGTACTCCTGCACAGTGGCGTCCTCCAACTTGACGCTGTGGATCTCCTTGACCTTCTTCTTTCTCTTCTTCTTGTCGTCGGACTCTTCTCCTTCAACGACCTTCTCACCACGAGCGGCCTTGTCTCCCTTCAACCGGGCCTCCAAAACCTCCTCCACCAAGTGGTCTGCACGGAAAATCTCTCCTGTCTTCAAGTCACGACACATCCAATCGGCAAACTTGTCCACATGGCCGGAGGTCTTCAACACCTCGTGAGGAGTCAACATTGTGCAGTCCACCTCCAACATGTCCTCTTCCAAGATGAAGTGCTTACGCCACGTGTCAATGACGTTGGCTTGGAAAGCACATCCTGGGGGACCGTAGTCGTATAAACCGGAGACTCCGCCGTAAATTTCAAAGGCGGGGGCGAAAAAGAACCGTCTTTTCAACACTTGCTCAAGCTGCTCGCGGGAAAAAGGGTGTGGTGAATTTGTCAGCATTCTGGCGATTTGTAGCACACGGCTTATTGATCTGGGGAACCGAATTGTGAGTGGTATGTTGAAAAGGTGAGTGAGAAAATGTGTCATGCTGGCTCACGTGTGCATCACGTGAGAGAATGATGAGTCCGTAGATCAGTACACCGGTACACCCGTACATCTCGTTTTTGCAGCCCGCCACGCCAATTCAACTAAAGATCCATGGGCCAGACATTGTCACTTTCTTTTTTCAGAATCTCGAGTGACTTAGGTATATAGATGGTTATGAGCCTGGCCTTCCCAAAAATTAGCTTCACCTGTTTATACGAACCTTTCACCTTGAACGTCCATCTTGAACGTCCCCCAGGAAGGTGACCTCCCTGTTAACCACGGGTGGCAAAAAAAACCCCTTCTTTTATCATGCTCCTAAAATATCAACCATTGTCTGGATACATTAGGAGAATTCAGCTTTAAATCGTATATGTTTCAAGTATTTCTTTTTTTTATTTTATATTACCCTTTTTGGCAGAATTCAGTAGAATCGCATAGAAACATGAACGTGGCCAGTCATTGAAATCTGCGTAAGCTTCAATAAAAAAAGAGTAGTATATAATGCAGTCAATAACCGGGAAACGAGGCTGCTTTTATAGTGCTCAAGTGCACAAAGGGGCGTGTTCAAATATGCAGCCACAAAAACACAAAGCCAACCATCGGGGTATATAAGGAGTGCTCGCCCCCCCTCCAATTTTTTTACCACAATTTTTTCTTCTTCTATTTTCTTCTTCCCTATTCCTTTCTTCTTTTGAAAATTTCACTTTTATACTTCCTACTACTAGTTACTTTTCACTTGAGAAGTGCTTTTGTTGTTCAGTTTAGTGGCAATAGATGAAGAGATGGATGGGTGTATGCAGGATATGAAATCTAATAACAGGATTGACTGACTGCAGGACCCGAATCTAGAAATAGTTAGGTATGACCGCAGATTGATATATGGCTTTTGATATCGGGCTATATTGGTCTGAGTTCGGTGATGTACTGGTTGGTGATGTACTGGTCTGATTTGATTATTGTGGAGATGGCTACGATGAAAAAACAGTATTCAAAACCTGTTATGTTCTTTTAATACATTTATGCCTAAACTCTTATATTCGTTGATGGTTCCTCAAAAAGAGGAACCGAGGTGGTTTATATAACTTTGAGAGAAACGTGGAATCGAAAAACTCTCCAGCAGAACAATGGTAAGGATTGTTCTGGAATATTCGAAAGGGGCCATCTATGCACGAAGTGCCCTGATGGCCAAACGCCGTATCACCATTGTAACAATCGGACTGAGAGGCTTCATAATACCTTCATAGACAGGGCCCTGCCTATGGTGGATCTAACAAAACCAGTTTAATTGGGATATTTATTCTAATGAGGTTCATTGTGACTCTAGTTAGTCTTTTTGTCCACCCTCTCAATGTCGAAGTTCTTCTTGCTAAAGAAACGCATGGTCAACCAATAGTACAATTGAGAGTAAGGGTAAGCGGTGGCATTCACACCGTTGGAGGTGTACCAACTGGCACAGCCACCGAACTCCGTGCCAAAAACTGCCTGCTTAAGCCGGGATTGCACGGTTTTGAACCAGTCAAAATACACGGAATCCTTGACAGTGACGGATTTAACGGAGCCGTTGAGAATGTCGGGGATAAACTTGGAAGCAAAGGCGACACCGTTTTCAATGGCTGACACCACGGAAAAGTGTCCCGTGGCCGAGTTGGGGCCTGCAATGAAGAAGAGATTGGGGCAGTCCTTGGCCATGATTGTCTTATATGCAGACACTCCGTGTTCCTTCCAGTACTCCTGCAAATTAGTGCCATTTCTGCCATGCACTGTGAAGCCGCGTGTGGACTGCATCACATTGTATCCGGTACAAGCAACAATGATATCGGCAGGCACCTTGGTGCCATCGGCCAAGACCACGTGGTGGGCGGTCACGCGGTCGATTTTCTGGTCGGTCAAGTCAAATTTGGGGTTTTTCAAAGATGGCACATACTTATAGTCGAAGATGAGCCGTTTACAGCCAATCTTATAGTCAGGAAGCAACATGTCTTGGTACTTTTCAGGGGCATTGTTCCGGATATACCGTGCGGCTAGCCAGCGATTTAAGCCCCGGACTGCACGCAGTAAGATTCCGTTCCCTTGGTAAAGTGGGTACCGGGCTTCGGCAGCAATGATGATGAACCAACGGATGAAAAGAAGTCCAAGACGGGAATAGCTGAGCATCTTGTACATGGTGTACAAGATTTCGGGGAGTGGAGGCATGATCCAGTGCTTAGACCGGAACACCTGAGTCACGCCTTTTGGATTCATGTCCAACAAGGCAGGAACAACCTGGGCGGCTGAGCACCCGTTTCCAATGACCACCACGTTCTTATCCTTGAAGTCGACGGAATGATCCCAGACTGCGGAGTGCATATAAACGCCCTGGAACTCATCCTTAAGGCCCGGGAATTGAGTGTCGTTGGGGTACACCAACCCTCCATTGCACGTAAGGATGGCCTTGGCATAGTGCTCATAGCGTTGGCCATTGTTGACGTCGACAGCGGACATTTTCCACAAGCCAGTACGCTCATTGTACTCCAAGTCATTGACGGCGGTGCAAAACCGGGTCTTTTCCCTCAAGTTGTACTTGTCAACGACGGCCAAGATATACTCTTCCATCTCCACTTGAGGAGGACGTAAGTCACTCCAATTGTCGTTCAATTCGCCGTGGATCAGGTACCACAATGCAGGAATGTCACTGGCACAGCCAGGGTAAGTGTTTGCCCACCAGGTACCTCCCCATTGGGCGTGTTTTTCAAAAACAACAAAGTCGTCAGTTTTGACTTTCTTCTTGAGCATAAGAGACGAGGCGAGGCCACCGAAACCAGCGCCAATGATGGCAACTTGGGACTCGGTGGTGATGACGGGCTTGGATTCATCGGCGGAGAAGCTTGCGCCGGGCTTCAAGATACGGCTGGCGTCCTTGACGTTTGCCCGGAATTTTTCAGGGTGAGAGGCCGACTCTCTGGGGATGTGAAGCTTGGACATGATGATGATGATGATGATGATAATGTGTGGAGAAAAGGCTCCCGAACCGGTTTTTATATTGCGAGGTGCCCCGCAAAGATATCGTTCAGGATCCGGCGGAATTTGTGGGACCCGACCCGCGCGTCAGAATCCGGCACATAGATGCATCAAACCTGCATACATACTCATACATGCCCGCTTCTTGCATCAGCACCCTCACCATGGCCGCACCTGCAGCATGTGCATTCGCGGTCTTTAGTCCTCGGCGAGTCACACATCAGGCAAGTGTAATAGTGTCACATGAGCAAAGGTCACACTACCCACCGTCACGTGGCCTAAGACATCTTATCCTCGATGAATGCTTCTTCGTCATACCCATCAAAGGTATCGTTGTCAATATAAGACTTGAGCACAAGGATCAACAACGATACAACCCCGGCGACGGCGAAGACCTTATCGAACCAAGCGTCAATGAACTGCACCTCCTTCATGATATCCCCAAAAGAGCTAGTTTCGGAGGTAAGCGACAAGATATGCAGGATCAGCTCTGCCGATTCCGAGGGGAGGTTCAGGCGCATTAAGAGAGCTGTGGCTATTACGTAGATGGCCAAAAGTTCACTCAAAATCAAGTTTTTAAGCCAGCTTTTGGTTGTCTCCGCCATGGCCGACGCCGGTAGAAGGCGTCCTACGGATGTGAAGGTCACCAAGACGTTTTGGAACGAGCAGAGGAACAACAGGCCTGAAAGAATGAAACTAACCTGGTTGATGAGCTGGGTTTCGGAAAGAGGAAGATAGCCGAAACAGGCCTGGATGATTTTGGCAATGGTGATTGCAAGCGCATCTTTAGTGATGTTGTTGAAGTCATCGGAATTTTTGTTGGGGTCCTGGTGGGGACTTGTGTGCAGTCCATGATACAGATCTTTGACGATGTCAGCCTGCAGGACGGTGAACATATCCTTGGACCAGTAATGGTACGGGAGTCGGAGCACGAGGACATTGACCAAGCGATAGATGCAATACACGGAGAAGACAACGTTGAAAAGCATAACAACTGCATCGAGGCGCCGGTTGCGACTGCCGTTTTTGGACTCGGCCAACCGTTCGAGTTTCCCGCAGAGCTCCGCATAAATGGCTTCATTGAGCTGCTCCAACGAAGCAATCTCCCGTTCCAAATCTTTTGCTTCGCCCCGCCCCATGGTGGTGAAGGACTGCACACGGTGTAAAAGGCCCCGTCGGCCAGCAGGATCGGAGTCTGAGCCCCCGCCGGCGAAACTCCGGCCCGGAGATGCTCGGATCAGACGTAACTCCGCCCGGCGTTTATTGAGGATCATCCGAGTCGAGTTGTACGATTGGATCCCCTCGTTGACTTCGGCCTCGGAAATTCCTGCACCCGGCGCGTCTCGGCCAAGAAAGCCCGCCAACTTGCCGCTATCGGTCCAGAAGATGCGCACGGGAGTCAGCGCAGAGCCTATCCCCGATAAAATGGCGGTAATGGAGATGCCCAAAAGCGCAATCTCGTTTGTTTTGCGCTCCAAATGCGTCCGTCGGCCAACGTTATCCTCGAGCCCCTGGGCGATGCTGCCAAAGCGACTCAAAGCAACATACCACGCTATGCAGGCCACTATGGTCATGAAATAGCGGGAAAGGTCTGCCGCGCCGGTTTTTTTCGGCAGAAATCGCTGGTTTATGGCGAGGAAAATCACCATCAAAGGGTTGATGGTTGAGGCGAGCACGACCAAAAGTTTGATGATGATTTTGATGAAGTGGACACCGATTTCCACCAGGCCGAAAAGCTGGATCATGAGCACGAGGATCAATTCGAGGGAAAGTGCTATGCCTAGCGAAAACACTAGGCCAACGATGTCCTGCACAAAACACCGGTCTCTACCCCCGAAATTCCCCGAACCAATTCCGGAACCTCCCGTTCCCAGAGTTCCAAATGGGGCTGCAAAGGAATTCGAATAGGAAGTACTGGACGGGGTAGGAATGGTCTGGTACAGTTCATCTTCGTCCGTATCGAGCTGGAGAAGCCGGTACCCGATGCGGGCAGACACCGAGTTGAATTCCGCTTTGGGCGTGCGGCGGTGCGAGTTGACGATGATATCATGGTTGAAAATGTACCGGTAGATCCACGCCGAAAAGCATAGGAACGTGCCTAGCAAGAGCAGGGCCTCAAAAGTGGCGGATAGGATGCTCATGGGGACACGTGATGGGAGGTTGTGAAGGTGAGAATGGCCATCGCGTGATCGCAGAGCACGTGACTCAATTCACGTGCGTTATAACGTGAACTGGCACGTGAGAGGGAACATGACCCACTTCACGTCAACGTTATCATTTCATTGGGTACCTATACACTCACCCTGTCCAATAGTCCTGCCCTTTATGGGAGCTAAGTAGTGAATGCTTTAGACTCTGAAGGGTGGGGCAAAACACGTGACCTTGAACTTATTCTCATGTGCCTGGTCACATGCCACATTGCACGTGCCTTAAAATGTGCACGTGACCCGCGAAAAATCATCACCACTACACCTTCACCAAATTACAACCACCACACCTCCACCACACACCATGCCTATCATGAGATTGCGGTCGGAAAAGAAAATGCGCAAGCATTTATTGGAGCAGCTCAAGGCACGCAAGGTCCTTGGGGCCCGTCTAGCCGACAGCCACAAGTCTGCCGCCGAGCTCCAACAACTCAACCTCGCCCCTCAACTCTTCATGTTCAAAAATATCTTCTCCGGACAGGTGCTTTACCTGCAGGTGCCCGGCTTCCACCAATACCAAATCGACACGCAGTTCACACGGCCTAATTGGGAAAACAGAAAGCCTAGCCGCCGGCCTGATTTGTGGCGTGTCATGTGTGTGGTGAACTTCGCCAACTATGAGTATGCGGTGGCAGCTTATGAAGGATTGGTGGCGTTGCGCCAGGCACGTGATGTGGACCAACGGAAGGAGGCCAAGAGTATGAGGCGGTTGAATGACGAGGGGAACACGTGGTACGCTGGCCAGTACCGCCCGGCATACCTGCAGGAGGCAGTTGCTGACTTGGCCCACGTGATCGACGAGTTTGACTTGGAGAACACTACTGCTTTCTGGGAGTCGCTCTGGCGCAAGGGAGAAGATGCTCATTGGAGAACCGATTTGGTCGAGCATGAAAGCTTGCCTGCATACAACGCAAAGTACCAGAGCGTATTCTTAGACGAAATGAGACAGTTGGCCTTGCAAGCTTTTGCCAAGCCCGTGGCTGCGGAAGAGCCTGTGTCTGAATCGGCATAATGTATATAGACTAAATTAGATGTCGGGTGTAGGTGTGAGTGAAGCTCTACACGAGGTGTACGGGTTTTGAAGATTTTAATGTACGGGTGTGGCTGGTGTACCGATGTTTTCGGGATCACGCGAGCTCGAGTCATCCACCGCTTTCCTCCGAGTACACTCCTCATTAGGCAAATTCTCGGTCTACGCACGGCCCCCGAAACATTTTAGATACAGACCGACCCGTTCGCCTGTAAGTTCTAATACCCTCGGAACCGTCCTGAAATATATTAAAGCCCTCGGAACTTCCCCCGAGCTTCTCGGTAGACCCCGGATCACCCCTCGGAACTCCACTGTGGCCCCTAAGCGCACCCCGAAAGCGCCCTCGGAACCCCATCTCAACACCCGCTGCCCTCGAGTCCACCCAAGACCCTCGAACCCCGGCGCCCACCCTCGGTCTTGTTTCAGAATCGTCTCACATCCCTAGCTTCAGACCTTGCTGCACCTCCCTGCTGCACCTCCCTGCGTCAAAGCCCTGCATCTGTATCTGGCTGCATACCCTCTGGACTATATAAGGAGCGTATCCCCCCCTCTGTTTTCTTACAGACTGGCGAAAAACCCATAGTCAGAGCCCCTAGCCAGAGCCCATAGTTAGAACTCCAACTTGAGCCGTATCGGGACACAGCCAGCCACTGTCACAACGTTCAGTGGATCCGCCAGTCCGACAGTCTAGACCAGTTAGTCCAACAGAGTTACTAGTCAACAGTCTAGACCACTACTCCAGCCAACAGTCTAGACCAACCCTCAAGACCATCAGATCACCTGTCTACTCGTCCATATTGGGATATTGGGATATTGGATTATTGATTATTGATTATTGATTATTGATTATTGATTATTGATTATTGATTATTGATTATTGATTATTGATTATTGATTATTGATTATTAATTATTGATTATTGATCATTTGTCATTTCTGACTGTCTTACTGATTATTGGTTTTTGATACCTACTGATTTCGATTTCTATTCCGATTTCTACTCCCCCCTTTGCCTTATCCCCTTTTCTTTGTTTAGTTTTTTGAAATGGATGTGTATTACCGAAAACTCATGGGAAATGGATCAGTGGCGTCCAAATTCAAGTTCGAGAAAAAACCCTACTCGGAAACGCAGGCCGATGTTCCCGAATACGGGTCCGAGAGAGTCCTCAGCCTGGCCAGCTGTGCACGGTGCCACCGGATGAAGATGCGGTGTTCTCGGACCTTGCCTCATTGTGAAAACTGCTTGAGGCGTCAGGTTCTGTGTGATTACGGAAGTCGGCAAGACGCCGGCGAAAAGAATGCCGAACGGAATAGCGAGAAGAGTCAAAAGAGTGAAGAGAGTGAAAAGAGTGATAAAAGTGAAAAGAGCATGTCTGCTACCGGAGATAGTTATCAAGTATCTATAGACATCCCGGTGTTTGGAGAAAAGGGTGGAACCCACCATTCCAGCTGTGTAAGGTGCTACAAGCTGAAGAAGAAATGTTCAAGGACGTTTCCAGTGTGTGACACGTGCCAAAAGGCCTGTGCAGAGTGTCAGTATGTGGAGAGGCGGCGGAAGAAGCCGAGACAGGAAACCGTGGTTGGAACGGAGACCCTGGATAACGGGAAAGTGGGCGATGGAGAGAGATCAGAAGTCAAGAGCGAGCCTGTGGCTGCAAGACTGGAAGAAGCCTCCATGGAGAGATTCCGAGAGGGGTCCCGAGAGGAGCCTTCCCGATTTGAAGGATCCAGAGAAGGTTCTCGAATTGAGGGCCGCCTGGAAAATGACGTCCATGGCGCAGGCGCCTCGTCAGCTTCCCCCACCGAACCGCAAGAACACCGCCAGGGAGATTTTGGTTCTGAAGGTGAAACGTTCCGGAACATCGACCTCCCTGCGTATGTGCAGGCCCCCAATACCCCCTATCCACACCGTCCACAGGTCTCCAGTCAAAGCTCCAAGAGCCGAGCCTCTCAGCGACTGTTTTCGGTGGCTCAGAAAGTGGTTTCCTCCGCCATCCCCTCGCTGTCTGCAGGCAATCTCGAGGAGGAGTTCTTGGTGGTACGTCCGATCAAAGACGCCAGCTTGCCGTCTCTTTTCGTGCACACCTTTTTTGCCAACTACGAGTGGAGGTACCCCTTCTTGAGCCGGCCCTCGTATATCCAGAAACTCCAGGGCATTTCCTTTGAAAACGAGACCTTTGTGCAGTTGGATATCTACATGGTGATGGCCATCGGGTGTCTAATCTACGATACCAACTACAATACTCGACATTATGGGGAGTATTTCAGCGACTCGCTCATTGAATCCATGGTGGATATCATCAGCTACGATATCAAGTCGGAGGAGGATCTTCATAAGGCACACCTTTTGATTCTCCTCAGCATCTATGCCATCAACGTCAGCAACTTGAACCTAATATGGAACATTGTGGGGTTCTTGAACCGACTTATAGTGTTCATGACGGACTTTTCGGGCCGTACAGAGACCTGTATGAGGAAACGGTGTTTCTGGACCATTTTCAACCTCGACAAGGAACTTTCATTGGTGCTCAATAAACTCAGCCAGTTTGTGCCGACGAAAATCATTCGACTTGATACTCAGTTCCAGGAAACCCTTCATGATGGAGAGCCAGAGGCCATTGGAACGCTCATGTCCAGTGCAGTACAGCTCCATAAGCTCCAGGACCGCATGCTCTCGCTCAAAATGGGATTGGTGGAGAAAGACCTGGCAGTTTTGACCCAATTTTCAGCAGATTTGGAGTCCTGGAGGGTGCTGATCCTGCTGCTCATTCATAAGGAGTATAGCGAGCTGGCCCTTCTTCCCAACTTCATTGGGCTAGCCAACTTGGACTACTACTATTTATTGATTGAAATGGACCAGCTTTCAGCCACGGAATCGCTTCAATTCACGCTCCAGTTCTTGTCTAATTCTTTCAGTCTTTTACTTCAGGAACTGAGTGACAAGAAACACGCCGACGCTACTTCCACCTATTCGCTTTTCTGGTTCATCAAGTTTTTCAAGGTCATCGACTATAGTGTGGACTCACTTCCACGGATTCTCTCCCCAGAGCTATCGAAAGCTGACTTGAGTTTGCGCCTTAACGAGTTCAACAGCAACCTGCAGTTGATCGTGAATCTTCTCAAGTTTCTCTTGAATAACGACATGAAACCGGCTCGGTTCATGGAACGCCTTGAAACTTATGTGGAGAAGTTGAAGATGATCAACATGAAACTCTCGGCCTTTAATCCTTTGGTGGCTAGTGGAAAGACCATCGAGAAGATGGGAATCGATCTTGTCAATGATTTTGTCACTCCTCATTAAAGTTGATTCGTCAAATAAGTGATATGATGGAGATCACGTGAAAACCACATGTTTCTAGCTATCATGTGGTGACGTCAGAAACTATGGTGGTCAGAAAGTCCAGTCTTGTTCACGAATCAATCCAAGGTTCGGAGAGAATAGTCGTCTACATCATAATCAGGATTGACAGTGCACTGACAGTGGATCACATTCAGCGGATTGACATTCAGTGGATCACATTCAGTGGATTGCCAGATTTGGAAGAATTACTGAATCGGACTGGATTTGAGCTCCTGGTTTGGAAGGAAATGAATTTGGAAGTCCTGCATTGGATGAAACAGATCAAATTGAATTTCTTGATTTTGCCGGACCAATCAAGTTCAATTTCCTGATTGGTAAGGATGAGATCTCGATTTCCTGAATTGGAGGAAAGATTGGATTTCCTGATTGAAGGGAATATTCGAATTCTGCGAATTTGAATATTTGGATTCCTAATTTGGCAATGGGCGATTCATGATTTCATAATTTCAGTATTGGTGGACTTTTCCATTCATTGGGTCTGTTCACACACCCATTCCCCAAGCTCTCATGAAATACTTGTCTAGATGAAAGCAACATGCAAGACGTCTTTATCTGATAATTTGGAAACACCATCAATGGGCTACATGATAAAATTTGGAGGGTGAGTCTTGTTGATTTTGGTGTCTGGTTTTTGGCGGTGGTCTTTGGTGCCTGGTTTTGGTGTCTGGTTTTTGGCGACCTGCATGGTGTACGGGGGTGCGCCCGCGACTCAAAGCACGAAGGCAACAACTCTCACCCACCACCATGCCACCTAAAGCCGATTGGGACAAATACGTGGCCAACGAAGACGAGCCTACAGACGACAAAGTGGTGCCGCTCTCAGAGGGCGACATCCAAGTGCTAAAAACATACGGAGCCGCTCCGTATGCGGCGCAGTTGAAGCAAATTGAAAAGGACTTGAAGGCGTTTGAAGAGCGCATCAAAGAGAATATTGGCATCAAGGAGTCCGATACCGGGCTTGCTGCCCCCCATTTGTGGGACGTGATGGGTGACAAGCAGAGAATGTCACTGGAGCAGCCTTTGCAGGTGGCCCGGTGTACCAAAATCATCGACGCCACCAGCCCTCCGCCACAGTTGGATTTCATGGAGAATGCCGATAATAAGCAGAAGTACGTGATCAACATCAAGCAGATTGCCAAGTTCGTGGTGGGGCTTGGAGAGCGGGTTTCGCCCACTGACATTGAAGAAGGGATGCGTGTGGGTGTGGATAGACACAAGTATGAGATCCAGTTGCCTTTGCCGCCCCGAATCGATCCTTCTGTGACCATGATGACAGTTGAAGATAAGCCGGATGTGACTTATGGAGATGTGGGTGGTTGCAAGGAGCAGATCGAGAAGTTGCGTGAAGTGGTTGAGCTTCCCTTGCTTTCGCCCGAACGGTTTGTCAAGCTTGGAATCGACCCTCCCAAAGGTATCTTGTTGTACGGCCCTCCCGGTACAGGAAAAACGTTATGTGCCAGAGCAGTGGCCAATAGAACAGATGCTACGTTCATTCGTGTGATTGGCTCGGAGTTAGTACAGAAGTACGTGGGAGAAGGTGCCCGGATGGTGCGGGAGTTGTTTGAGATGGCCCGCACCAAAAAGGCGTGTATCATCTTCTTCGATGAAGTAGACGCCATTGGAGGAGCCCGTTTCGACGATGGTGCCGGAGGAGACAACGAGGTGCAGCGGACGATGTTGGAGTTGATCACGCAATTGGACGGGTTCGACCCCCGAGGCAACATCAAGGTGATGTTCGCTACCAACAGACCTAACACGTTGGACCCCGCCTTATTGCGGCCTGGGCGGATCGACAGAAAAGTGGAGTTCTCGTTGCCAGATTTGGAGGGCCGGGCCAATATCTTCCGCATCCACGCCAAGACCATGAGTTGCGAGAAGGATATCCGGTGGGAGTTGATTTCCCGCCTCTGTCCCAACGCTACTGGAGCCGAGTTGCGGTCCGTGTGCACGGAAGCAGGGATGTTTGCCATCCGGGCACGGCGTAAGATTGCCAACGAGAAGGATTTCTTGAAGGCCGTGGAGAAGGTGATCAAGGGCAACATGAAGTTCAGCTCTACGTCCGAGTACATGCAATACAATTGAGCGGGGCGAAAAGGCACGCAGAGAGAAGAAGGTGGTATATTAGTCTTTCCAGAATAACAAATGGAAGCTGAGTAGTCAGTATAAATGCCAAAAGCAAGTAGTCAGTATAGAGTCCGAGTAGTGATTCATTGTCGTAGAGGTAGCATAGAGGATATGACATGGTCTGATAGTCTAGGAGTAGTAGTAGTAGTAGAGTGTACTAGTGTACTCATTCATAGCTATTGCGGTATACTAGCCGATGATTGAACGTGTAAACGTTTTGGGCGCCTTCCACTTGCCTAGAGTCACTTGAACAGAGTCACGTTTCAAGAGTCACTTTCCAAGAGTCATTTTCCAAGGGTCAATTTTCAAGAGTGCTTTTGATATTCTGGGACACCATAGACCATGGGCCATAAATCATGCACTGTTCAGATAAGTAATCTGAATCAGGAAATAGGAGCCAGAAACCAGAAACAGGAGTAAGGAGTCAGGAAACAGGAAACAGGAAACAGGATTGAGGACCATTGTAATAACCTGAATGATTTGAATGGGGTGAAGCACCTGGGGGTAAAGGTTGACTGTCGATGGGATGGATGGATGGGGATGGATGAGATGGATGGGGGTGGATAGATGGATCCTCCGGCTAGTCCCACCAGGATACACACCCCATGCCGTCGGTTTGACAAGACGCTATCAATGCGTATGGAGGTGCCTTATTGGGATTCTCCTCCAACCCCAAGGCCTCCAGACTCGACTTGGGCTTGATGTTGACAAACACCTCCTCCTCGACCCGGAACCGGATCTTCTCGTTGATATCAATGAACAACTCGGTTTCCTCATCTGGCTGCCACACCCACGCCTTGTCTGTGGGCCGAAAAGTGCACGACTCGAAAAGGTAATCCTTAGGAATGAAGATCTCGTCGAAGAAATCCATTCTGACCTTGATTCCTTCGGCCGAACAATCCGCAACGTACCCGGAGAGAATCTCGCCCACAAAAGGTTTCCACACAATCATGCGGAATTGCACTTCCACGTACGACCCTCCATCGCCCGGTTTTAGCAACCCATCCTTTATATCCAGGATATCCAACACCGAGATGGCGAGGCCCAAGTTAGAGATCACCTTGTTTGAGTACTTCTGGTGCAACTCATCCTTGAGCACGTGATGGATCGGCGTGTTGAAAGATTGTGGCGGCACTCTTATGAGGTCCGATATTTCCGTCAAGATGAACATTTAGCCAGAGTATGCTGTATAGAATGATCTGATTGAATCCGACTGGTGATTGATTTTGGTATTTCAGACCAGACCTTCGTAGCTATTTGATTAGGTAATCTGCAACTTCAACTGGTAGGCAGAATTGGCTTCGTGAAAGTTTGGAAATTTTGGAGTGTTAGTAAAAGTTTGTGCCCGACGGTTGACCGACTCGTGGATCAGGGTTACGGATTGGTGATGTTGTTGGAGCGATGCGCGATGCCAATGCCGCGCAGTTTTTGGTGATGCAGTTGGTGCGTAACACAAACTTGCAGCCCACTGCATCATGCCATGCGCCGCCAACCCCACTCCAAACCTGAAACGCCTTCTTACAGCCACATATTCGCCACCGTAAACGCTACCCCTAACCCCATATCCGGACCATTCCCCCAACTTCAACACTCACCATTAAATTTTGATACCAGCATACTATTCCCCTAGACCATTACCTCCAACTATAATAGGATGACTAGCCCATCAAAAAAGCGCCAAATATCAAAAAAGCATCGGCCTTCAAAAAGACATACCCCAGTGAAAAAGAAAATACTGGAGTAATACAAATGAAATAATTTGGCTGTAATAAATATCTCGGGGGAGGGAGGCTTTCTATAGGGAATTTTGGAGAGGGCTGCAAGGAATTCCTAGGGCGCTTCACAGGAAACACCTGCATATGGCACATGTCTGCGCACGCTATTCCACTCTTTTGAAACAAGCACTTGGTACTCCAGAATGGCTCCCCAAACCGGTATGGCCAAGAAAGGCATGGCCAAGAAAGGAAAGATGTATACGTCCAAGTCGTCGGACCGGCGGCTTGCGGGCGGCAAAAGGCCCGAATCTTACCTTCATAGCGCAACGCGCACCAGCATTCTCCCGGTTGCTTCGGCGCCGTGGAACCCTAGCCATTTCAGGCTATTTGTCGGAAACCTCGGGCCCGAGGCTACGGAAGAGGTGTTGGCCCAAGCCTTTTCCAAATACCCCAGTGTGAGTAAGGTGCAGGTACCCATTGACCCGAAAACCAAGGAAAATAAGGGCTTTGGGTTCGTGGCGTTTTCGTCACTGAACGACTACTTAAAGGCGTTCAAGGAGATGAACGGGAAATACGTTGGTCAACGGCCGGTGCAATTAAAGAGGGCCGAAACAAAGGGGAAGAAGTAGCGAGTGATGGAGACTGAAAGATATTGTGTCCGAAAAGTTGCCCCGAACAATTGCCTAATGCGGTAATTTGTCGGCCGCGAAAATTATTACCTTCTCTCTCACCATCTACCCATCATCTCACCTAAACTATATCTGGAACCATCTCAGATCTCATTCAAACATGTTTTTGGTACAGACCGGGACGCGGCAATTGAGGCCTTCGCGTATTCTTCTCTCGCTTCGCTTCAACTCGAAGTTGCCCGAGAATTTCAACCCCCAAAACAACCTTCCTTCCGAAGGAGAATGGAAACACTTGAAACAACACATTCCTGGAGAGGGAAAACAAACCAACGACCTCAAGGACCGTGTTCCTCGTTTTCCCCTTACGAAGGAAGTTGTTCCCACGCTTTTGCCTCGGCCCGGAGTGCCCCGGGTAGGACCCAATATGTCGTTTCGTCAGGTGATCCAGATTTTGAAACGGAAAACGGCCCCCGAACTCCTCTACGAATCCGAACCACACCGGCTCTACTTCCTTGCGTGTTTCTGTTGTGCGGTGATGTTTGCGGTGTACGGATGTGTGCTTTTGGAGTTCTCGTACTTCAACACCACGAAGAACTACGAGGAAAACGTGACCGAGGAGAGCGAGCCCATCCGGAAACGGCAATGGGCCATTGATTTGGCCAAGTACGCCTCTTTGGGTGGAATTGCTTTGTTTACAGCTTACCATTTCGTCACGTTCCCTTCCCGGTTGGTGCGTCGCATGTGGTATCTTCCGGGACCCGTGGAACACATCAAGTTCACATCGTACCCGCTTTTCCCCGGACAGGCCACTCCTGTGTATACAGTCCCATTGCAAAATTTGATCAGAAGACATACTGCTAGGGTGTGGACGGGGAAAGGGTTCTATGGGACAGCAGACAAGTCGCTCTTTTTCTTTGTTTTAAAAGAGTCTGGGCAGAACAAGTCGTGGATCGTGGACCGCAGGGGTTTCTTCTGGTCGGATGGACGTGTTTTTGACCTTCTTTTCGGCAAAGAAACCATTGCTGCAGCCGAAGCAGGTATTCCTTACGATGAGCAGATTGGCATTGTGAACAGAGAAGTGCAGAAAAAGAAGAAGGAGTTAAGGGAGAAACACGGAATGTTTTACCAGTGGAAATTGGGAGCAGCAGAGGCAAAAAAGGATGTTGCTTCTGCTACGAGTTATGTGAAGGAATTGACCAAGAACAAGGGTCTTCCCAAGGGCAAGGCACAGGAAAATGGTCAGAAGAAAGGGGAGATAAGTAAAGAGAAATAAGGCTCTTAAAGAAAACTTTAAGGTGAAGTCTTGAAGAGGACTCGAACTTAAAGAGGGGAAAATGAAAGAGAAGTCTTACATTGACTTCTGAAGACACCGTTGACGCCATTGACACCATTCACCATTGACACCATTCACCATTGACACCATTCACCATTGACACCATTCACCATTGACACCATTCACCATTGACGCCATTCACCATTAACACCATTAACACCATTAACACCATTAACACCATTGACACCATTAACACCATTAACACCATTGAGACCATTGTCAGAATTGTTTTGCTGACTCAGAAATTGGGTGATTCAAAATATCTTGAATATCTCTTTCTAGCACAGTATCATGGCAACTGAATCTAAGATTTAAGAGGAAGTTCGTGGAAAGCATTTCCCACGTTTCATATGGGCTTCCAACCCATCTCGTCCAGATGCGGAATGAGTGCATTCCTTAACCATGTTATATGCAGATTCATGATTGACCCGCCCCAAGAGACTCCCAGACTCCCAGACTCCCAGAGACTTTCAGAGAATTTCAGAACCCGAAGAAAAGAGATACAACACATGAGGAGATTGGTTCCAGTCTGTGGACCATGCTTGTATATAAAATCAAACTGGAGCTAGAACCAGTGCATTAGTGGTCAGTCAGTGAGTCAATCAGGGAGTCAGCCAGTCGAGATGATTATCTGATTGCTCATACTCTATCCCAGTACTAGGGATGTAACCACAACTACAACTACAACTACAACTAACTTGAGTAATATCGAATGTAACTAATAACTGATATAATAACTATTAGTGACTACTTAAGTATCAGACTCTCTTACACGAATCTAACAGCTACAACCATATCAGGCAATCCAAGTCTAATAACAGGGAGGTTTACCGAACTTAACCGGTTTACCAAGCTTGAGTTAAGAATTGGGGACCAGATCAATTGAGGTTATCGACGTTTACTTAGTATATCAAACTTAAACATTGGTTTAGTTAAGGAACTGAGCACCAGTGATATATAAGGTTCAGTGAGTTTCAGTGAGGTTCAGTGAGGTTGAGTGAGGTTCAATGAGGTTCAATGAGGTTCAATGAGGGTCAATGAGGTTCAGTGAGGTTCAGTGAGGTTCAATAAGGTTAAGTTAAAGTTACCTTGAGATTTGATTTGATTCAGTTTACTGAGGTTTACTGGGCTTCAGTATCTTATGATTAGAGCTGGTTAAGCAGTGCTACAATTTACCGAAAATAGATTATCTTGGATTAATGATACTGGAGGTAAATGATAGGGGTGTACGGGTTTATCTTTAGCTATACTGGAGGTTAATAATAGGGGTGTACGGGTTTATCTTTAACTATACTGGAGGTAAATGATAGGGGTGTACGGGTTTATCTTTAGCTATACTGGAGGTAAATGATAGGGGTGTACGGGTTTATCTTTAGTTATACTGGAGGTTAATAATCGGGGTGTATGGGTTTATTTTTAGTTATACTGCAGGTTAATAATAGGAGTGTACGGGTTTATCTTTAGTTATACTGCAGGTATATATTTCAACTTGTGTTTTAGTATATATTAGTATACAGGGATAAGTAAGTTGTACCTTACGAGACCAAAGAGGTGCGAGGTGGGTGAAAAGCTTTTCACCCACCAGTGACCTGCACATAGTACGTCACATGTCTGCATACAACATATCCACGAA
>NKZI01002404.1:0-38415 GCA_002370645.1 Metschnikowia sp. 00-154.1 | reverse complement strand
CGATCGTTTGGACCAGTCATCAGAGGGAGCCGATCGTTTGGACCAGTCATCAGAGGGAGCCGATCGTTTGGACCGGTCATCAGAGAAATTCGATCGTTTGGACCTAGGATCATGCAAAGTGTGAGACGTCTTTGCAACCTGANGTTTGGACCGGTCATCAGAGGAATCCGATCGTTTGGACCTAGGATCATGCAAAGTGTGAGACGTCTTTGCAACCTGAAGAAATTGAGAAACTTCCACTTCAATACGACCAGTATGACGAGCAAAGGTACTGAATTTGCGGTAGAATTCCAGTGTCATAGTGGTAGCCACCCGCGGTGATAAGATCGAAGAGATAATACCACAAATCGCGAGACGAGAGTTGCCATAAGCAACCAAAAATTTGACTAATGGTACAACAGCACCCAGATTGGCACGGTAGAAATAATCACGGAAGGCAGGACCATAGGAGAAAGTCTCACCTGCCAATTCCGTCAGGATCAAGTCAGGGATGACTTCAGTATCCATAACAAGCTTCGAGATCATTTTATCACCATGTGCGGACGCATAGGGATAACAAACGTAAACGAGATTGGAGAACTGACGATCCAAGCGTCTCTGTATCATAGAGATGTCGTCACTAGTACCTGAGAAGTACCCACGAAATCCCTCAGGGGTTGTCAGACAATAGACGCCATGGGTCTCAGATAACAGAGTAAAATACTCTATCATTAAGTAGTAAAGTTCTGGAGTCCGCATACCGTGATGGTAACCAAGTTCGACGGGAAGAATTATTTTGTAATCTTTTAAACTCATAACCTGTAGATTATTTAACTCCTCATGTGCCCTCAACTCGGGCACGTCAGGTGGTCCTTTCAATAGCCATGGAGTACAGTCCAGAGGACTGTACTTATTAGTAAACATAAAGTTCATAGTCTCATCAAGATATGTATATACTTGAGGAGTTACATGAGAGCTGGTTCTGGTGGGTCTGGGAGAAGAGGACATCTTTGTATGTTCCTCTCAGACGATATTCTGATTGATTAATTTAACACTAGGATTTTGGCAAGAGTCCTAACTTATATAGTCTAGGAACTTTGCTCGACTTTCAGTCTTTGACTGAAGCTAAACCTTCTTCAACATCTTTCATACTGGAGCTAAACCTTCACCAAGGTTCACCAAAGTATGGCAGAACACACACTATACTTTCTAAAGAGCGCGCCTTTCATTTCTGGAATGATCAGTCATTGCTCATTCTCAACACAAGGAACCCAGTTCAGTTCAGTTCAGTTCGGTTCAGTTCGGTTCAGTTCAGTTCAGTTCAGTTCAGTTCAGTTCAGTTCAGTTCAGTTCAGTTCAGTTCAGTTCAGTTCCGTCCGTCCGTCCGTCCGTCCGTCCGTCTGTTTTGACCCTTGATTAGTACTGCCAGACTCCCAAATGAAGTAGATTTCAGAATATTGAATTGTAATGAAAATTGGTGTGAAACATTATGTCATTTGGTTTGAAAGGATATGCGAAGGGGTACGAAACTTTTTGCAACATTGGTTTGTTTAATTTTGGTAGTGTGGTTTGAATCGTTTTACTAAGCTGATTTGAACCATTCTGTCTTGGTTTGAAACATTTTGTCGCGCTGGTTTGAATAGTTTTGAAAAACACTGTACTCTCACTCTCACTCACTTTAACGAAATTATCTTACAAGGATACTGAGATGCAAGGTATCCTGGTCGGGTAACACTGGCATATCACGTGCTTGTGTTTCATGTATACAGTGTTTTTAATGTTGGAACATGAGGAATCAATACATCGATATACTGCATGTTCCATGTGACTGCATGTAAGCAGGGCAGATGAAACAGGTATATGCAGGAATAGACTGAGAGTGGCCGACGTCCCGCGGAAAAGGGAGCGGACGGGGAACTGAAGAGGAAAGGGAAGAAGAGACCAAGTTGGGGGTCGAGTATAGTTTAGAGATAATTCTTCCAATTTATGAGTTATTAGATGACAAAGTACAACATTTAAATCTATTCAAACCACCGCGATAAAATGTTCGAACCACCGCGATAAAATGTTCAAACCACCGCGTTAAAATGTTCAAACCACCGCGATAAAATGTTCAAACCACCGCGATAAAATGTTCAAACCACCGCGTTAAACTGTTCAAACCACCGCGTTAAAATGTTCAAACCACCGCGTTAAAATGTTCAAACCACCGCGTTAAAATGTTCAAACCACACTAGCAAAATTAAACAAACCAATAATTCAAAAAGGTTCGTACCCCTTCGCATAGTCTTTCAAACTAAATGACATGATGTTTCACACCAAATTTCATTAGAATTCAATATTCTTAAATCATAGGTCTGGACGATTGCCTAATATGTATTACATTTGGGAGTCTGGCAGTACCAATCAAGGGTCAAAACAGACGGACGGACGGAACTGAACTGAACTGAACTGAAATGGAATGGAATTCCTTGTTATCCTGTATATAACAACTGGTTAGGGGTTTGCGAAACTTTTTAAATTATTGGTTTGAAACATTTTTCTAGTGTGGTTTGAATCATTCTGTCTTCTTGGTTCGAAACATTTTGTCGCGCTGGTTCGAAGATTTTGAAAAACACTGTACCTGACGTAACAGAAATCTAACAATATGGGTCTCAAACGACCCGTCCGGTGATTGGGTCTACGTTCACCGATCTCTCGACAACCGCCTCTGCCTCTTTAGGAGAAATACACCTTTATTGGTAAATACACCTTTGTTGGTAAATACACCTTTATTGGTAAAAACACTTTTTGGGTAGGTGACTGTGGTAAGTATTTCTCACGAGATGTTTAATGGAGTGTAGGGACCTCGACCTCGGAATTGAGATTGAGATTCAATGGGTGCAAACCACACCCGTGCACCAGGCTACCTCAGCAGAAAAAGGCCCAACGCAAACGACCTATTTTTAATCGTACGAAAAAAAAAAGTGGGTTGGTTAGAATCCTGGAAATCCGGACTTCTCAATGCATATTTTATTTTAGTTAAAATAGTTTTCGTGGTGGACTTTTGGAGGTCCTGTAGTTGGACAATTCCGACCGCGGCCCTCAATTCCGGCCAACCAGCCAATTGCGGCCAATTCCGGCCAACCAGCCAATTGCGGCCAATTCCGGCCAAGCTATCGCATACCTTATCAGGATCAGTGCTCATATTTGTATATCTTAGGTAGTGATCTACCTATTGTGGTATTGTGAAACCTCTTTGCCTGACACGAACACTGACATTATTAACGGCCTCCTACCTGCCTCCTACCTGCCATATACAGTCTTTTTCAAAACTATTTAAACCAGCGCAACAAAACAATTCAAACCACACTAGCAAAATTAATAATTCAAAAAGGTTCGTACTCCTTCGCACATTCTTTCAAACCAAATGGCATAATGTTTCACACCAACTTTCATTAGAATTCAATATTCTGAAATCTTAAATTTTAGGTCGGTGTTAGATCCACCATAGGCAGGGCCCTGCCTATGAAGATATTATGAAGCCTCTCAGTCCGATTGTTAAAATGGTGATACGGCGTTTGGCTATCAGAGCACTTCGTGCATAGATGGCCCCTTTCGAGTATTCCAGAACAGTCCTTACCATTATTCTGGTGGAGAGTTTTTCGGTTCCTCTCTTTGAGGAACCATCAACCAATATAAGAGTTTAGGCATAAATGTGTAAAAGAACATAACAACGATTGCCTCATATGGATTACATTTGGGAGTCTTGCAGTATCAATCAAGAGTTAAAACTGATGGACATAACTGATGGACATAACTGAACTGAACTGAACTGAACTGAACTGATTTCCTTGCTATCCTGTATACAACACCTTGTTGGAGGTGTCTGTAAACTTTTTGAATTATTGGTTTTATTTAATTTTGCTAGTATGGTTTGAATCGTTGTCGCGCTGATTTGAATAGTTTTAGAAAGCACTGTACTATGTTCTCAGTGCTGCACAATATTCTCACTATTACAGTGTTTTTCAAAATTATTCAAACCAGTGTGACAAAATGTTTCAAACCAGTGTGACAAAATGTTTTAAACCATATTAGCAAAATTAATCAAATCAATAACTTAAAAAGTTTTATACACTCCTTACAAGTTGTTATATACAGGATAATAATCAACCCAGTCTAGTTTCGTCCATTTTGACCCTTGATTGATACTACAAGACTACCAAATGTAGTACATATGAGGTAATCGTCCAGATTTAAGATTTTAGAATATTGAATTCTAATGAACGTTGCTATGAAACATTACTCCATTTGGCTTGAAACACTGTGCGAAGGGATACGAAACATTTTGAATTATTGGTTTATTTAATTTTGCTAGTGTGGTTCGAAACATTGTCGTGCTGGTTTGAATAGTTTTGAAAAACACTGTACTTGTAGTAGCAGTAGTTTAGTATGGTAGTATGGTGTAGAGTAGTGTAGTGTAGAGTAGTGTAGTGTAGTAGTTTAGTATGGTAGTATAGTGTAGTAGTATAGTGTAGTAGTTTAGTATGGTAGTATAGTGTAGAGTAGTGTAGTGTAGTAGTTTAGTATGGTAGTATAGTGTAGTAGTATAGTGTAGTAGTTTAGTATGGTAGTATAGTGTAGTAGTTTAGTATGGTAGTATAGTGTAGAGTAGTGTAGTGTAGTAGTTTAGTATGGTAGTATAGTGTAGTAGTATAGTGTAGTAGTTTAGTATGGTAGTATAGTGTAGTAGTTTAGTATAGTATAGTGTAGTGGTATAGTAGTGTAGTTGTTAGATCCGCCATAGGCAGGGCCCTGCCTATGAAGGTATTATGAAGCCTCTCAGTCCGATTCTTACAATGGTGATACGGCGTTTGGCCATCAGGGTACTTCGTGCATAGATGGCCCCTTTCGAATATTCCAGAACAATCCTTACCATTGTTCTGGTGGAGAGTTTTTCGGTTCCACGTTTCTCTCAAAGTTATATAAACCACCTCGGTTCCTCTCTTTGAGGAACCATCAACGAATATAAGAGTTTAGGCATAAATGTATTAAAAGAACATAACAGTAGTGTAGTAGTATAGTATAGTGTAGTGGTATAGTGTAGTGGTATAGTGTATAGTGTAGTAGTATAGTGTAGTAGTGTAGTAGTATAGTATAGTGTAGTGGTATAGTGTAGTGGTATAGTGTAGTGTAGTGTATACTATAAGTATACTGCTTACCAAATTGTAATGAATAAACGGTACTGGATCAAGCTAGTGCTTTACCTCAGAATAGTAGAGACCTCGGAATGAGACTGAATGGGTGCAAACCACACCCGTGCACCAGGCTACCTCAGCAGAAAAAAGCCCAACGCAAACGACGTTTTTTTAAAGGGATTTTGATGAATCTTGGTTTGTTGGAATCCTGGAATTCCGGAAATTACAAGACATATTTTTGGAGTCCATAATCTTTACGTGGTGCTCCTTTGGAGGTCTTGTAGCTGTACAATTCGGGCTGCGGCCCCCCAATTCCGGCCATTTCCGACCAAGTTATCGCATACCAATATCAGGATCAGTGCTCATAATTATACATTATATTACGATGTCAAAAAAAAAAAAACTTAATCCCTACAGTACTAGGAACAACCTCAATATAGTATTCACAGAATCACAGAATACAGTGTTTTTCAAAATTTTTCAAACCAGTGTGACAAAATGTTTCAAACTAGCGCAACAAAATGTTTCGAACCACACTAGAAAAATGTTTCAAACCAATAATTTAAATCGTTTCGTCCACCGCCAACCTGTTGTTATATGCAGGATCACAAGGACCCCAGTTCAGTTCCGCCCGTCCGTTCGGTCTGACCTTTGATTGGTACTGAAAGACTCCCAAATGTAGTACATATGAGGCAATCGTCCAGATTTAGGACTTCAGAGTATTGAATTCTAATGAAAGTTGGTTTGAACCATTTTGTCACACTGGTTTGAATAGTTTTGTGACACTGGTTTGAACCATTTTGTCACACTGGTTTGAACCATTTTGTCACACTGGTTTGAATAATTTTGTCACACTGGTTTGAATAATCTTGTCACACTGGTTTGAACCATTTTGTCACACTGGTTTGAATAATCTTGTCACACTGGTTTGAACCATTTTGTCACACTGGTTTGAATAGTTTTGAAAAACACTGTATTGCATAATGCGCACTCCACCCCCCACGTCCAACCGATCACTTATACCACACCCTTATACAGTGTTTTTCAAAATTATTCAAACCAGCGTGACAAATTGATTCGAATCACACTAGCAAAATTAAACAAACCAAATTTTCAAAATGTTTAGTACCCCTTCGCACATCCTTGCAAACCAAATGGCATAATGTTTCACACCAACTTTCATTAGAATTCAATATGCTGAAATTTTAAATTTTAGGTCTGGACGATTGCCTCATATGTACTATATTTAGGAGTCTTGCAGTACCAATCATGGGTCAAAACGGACGGAACTGAAGTGAACTGAACTGGGTTCCTTGTGTTGAAAAACGGCGATCGAGAGAGCGCGCTCTGATGTCCAGCGGCTAGCAGGATATTAGGCCATCTGTTTTCCTATACGATGAAGGAGGAATCCCCAGATATAAAATAGGGCGGTGGCTNATATCAGGCCATCAGTTTTCCTATACGATGAAGGAAGAATCCCCAGATATAAAATGGCGCCACCGCCCCATTTTATAATTAGATAATTCAATCAACATCAACTGCCAGAGGTATACCAAGATGCCTCCAAGAACCAGACCCACCAAAAGATCTCCTATTGATAATACTTCGATGAGCACTGACACCTCCTCTCGTTCTTCTCCTGAAGCAAACACTTCTCCCGATGTGTTTACATATCTTGATGAGACTATGAGGTCAGTGTCTTATAGTATGAAACATCCTCTGCATGTTACACCCTGGTTAATTACCGGACCTCCTGGTGCCGCAACTGTCGTTGCGGATCTGGCGTTATCTTCTTTACACCTTGTGATCCTGTATATAACACCTTTTTAGGGGTGTACGAAACTTTTTAAATTATTGGTTTGAAACATTTTTCTAGTGTAGTTCGGATTTTTTTTTTGTCACATTGGTTTGAAACATTTTGACACACTGGTTTGAATAATTCTGTCACACTGGTTTGAATAATTTTGTCACACTGGTTTGAATAATTTTGAAAAACACTGTACGATACAAATAGAGTGCCATTAAAGTTTAGTATAATATGGTACCGTGAATTTAATATGATTTAGTATATTAGAAAACAAAAAGAAAATAAAGAAAATAAAGAAAATAAAGAAAATGAAGAAAATAAAGAAAATAAAGAAAATAAAGAAAATAAAAAAAAATAAAAAAAATAAAAAAAAACTACATAATAAATTATTACTTATTCATTTATATGAAGGTATTATGAAGCCTCTCAGTCCGATTGTTACATGGTGATACAGCGTTTGGCCATCAGGGCACTTCGTGCATAGATGGCCCCTTTCGAATATTCCAGAACAATCCTTACCATTGTTCGGGTGGAGAGTTTTTCGGTTCCACGTTTCTCTCAAGGTTATATAAACCCCTTCGGTTCCTCTCTTTGAGGAACCATCAACGAATATAATAGTTTAGGCATAAATGTATTAAAAGAACATAACAGTCTGCAGGATTGCCTCATATGTATATTACATTTGGGAGTGTGGCAGTACCAATTAAGGGTCAAAACGGACGAGAACTCAGACGGAACTGAACTGGAATTCCTTGTGATCCTGTATATAACAACTTGTTAGGGTTATGTGTATTGATTTGTTTAATTTTGCTAGTATGGTTCGAAATAATTTATCTTTTGGTTCGAAATAATTTATCTTTTGGTTCGAAACATTTTGTCGCGCTGGTTCGAATAATATTGAAAAACACTGTATACAGGGTTGCATACATCCAGTGCATATAACAGCGAATTTTTCCTCCCCTTGGATTAGCCAGGGACTTCCTTGTCTATTCTAGGTTCAATATATACCATGATAAACTATACGACGTAACGAATACGTTCGACATATAATTCTAACAGATTGAGTGCACTGTTAAGTTCTAATATTCACTCACTCACTCTTTCACCCTCACACTATGAACTATGAACCACGAGATGTACGGATGTATCTATACCATTTGAGATGACTTGAGATGCATAAGTCTTCAATGCTACCACTTTGGAGAGCCGTAATTCGGCACGTACAATCCTTCAATACCCCAATCAGTGCACACCCCCAGATTCGCTATCCCTTGTTCCCCTGGACTATCCGAAATGGCTTCAGCACGACCCCCGTACACCTCAAGTCCAACCGGGCACTCCCACCGAAGCCTATGTGGCTCATAAAAGAAGATGAATTGGAGGAAAAATTTGTCAAGGGTGGAGGCCCCGGTGGTCAGAAGGTCAACAAGTGTAATTCCAAGGCACAAATCACTCACATCCCAACCGGAATCGTGGTGGAGTCGCAGTACCTGAGATCACAAAGCAAGAACCGGGTCCGGGCTCGGGAAATCCTCGCCATGAGGCTTGAACAATTGGAGAATCCTGAAAATTGCAGGCTAGCAACTATAGCTCAAAGGAAGGCTAAATTAAAGGCTAATCGGGCCAAGAAGGCCGCCAAGAAAAAACTACAACAGGAGAAGAAGGAACAACGGTTGGAAGCCAAGAAAAAACGTCACGAGGAGTTTGTGGCTGAACTGATTGCACAGAAGAACAAAAAGAAGATGGTTGGAACCGAGCCAATTTTTGATATCGAACATGAAATCGATGAACTCTTATCGGTACTGCAGACAAGACCCCATTCCCATGAAAAAAATCATAAGGAGAAATGTTCAAGTGGGAGTGAAGGAACGGATAGTGTTGTGAATTCACTGAAACAAAGTTTTCTGAACCAAAATTTCCTGAACCAAAATTCCCTGAACCAAAATTCCCTGAAATGAGTGACAAAGGAATAAAGTGGTGGTAATTAATCTATTGATTAATGTGCTTGTTTTGCTAACAGGATTTTTTCAGACTCCTTTGCTGACTGTTTGCGTGTTTATGACGCTGATGTGGATATCGTCACTGCCCCAACTGGTGACGTTGTTCCCTTTGCTAATATCGAGGCTCAATTGAAGAAGGTGAAATACATCGCCATAACCATCACTCACCTGGACACCTCCACATCTGTTGTTTCAGATGTACAGAAGATCTCCGAGATTGTCAAGA
The DNA here is from genome assembly GCA_002370645.1 of Metschnikowia sp. 00-154.1. Taxonomy (NCBI): domain Eukaryota; kingdom Fungi; phylum Ascomycota; class Pichiomycetes; order Serinales; family Metschnikowiaceae; genus Metschnikowia; species Metschnikowia sp. 00-154.1. The sequence continues at coordinate 29,226 of NKZI01002404.1, read as the reverse complement.
AGGTGTCTCCAGAAACTTTGATTATTGTGGAGGGTGTTTGCTCCATTGGTGTGGAAGATTTGGAGTTCGACAAGTGAGGCGTGGACTTCGCCTTGATCGCCTCCCAAAAGGTAATTAGGGTGCCTGCTGGATTATCGATCTTCTATGCTCCTGCGTATACTTACACCTGAATCAATTAATCATTCAAATTGACATATAAGTAAATCGTCAATATAAGTAAATTATTAGTAGCTTAGTATTGTTGAAAAAGGAAGTCTTAGTCACTATTATTCATTGAGTAAATCTCTAAAGTATGTACATTGATAATATACAAAAGTTATATACACTACTTACACAACTTTGTTAGATTCCGGTTAAGTCAGGTACTCTGTTTACTATGTTCATTTGCCCATGATCCCTCAAAAGGAAGAATCTATGGTGCTTATATACATAGCTGTTCAAGAGAAGGTGCGCGCTGGTCGCTCACTGGTAACTGGCTGGCTGGTAGTTGACTGGTCGCTCACTGGTAGTTGACTGGCTGGCTGGTAGCTGGTTGGTAACTCACTGGTAGTTGACTGGTCGCTGGCAAGTGACTGGTTGCTGGCAAGTGACTGGTTGCTGGCAAGTGACTGGTCGCTGGCAAGTGACTGGTAACTGGAAAGTGACTGGTCGCTGGCAAGTGACTGGTAACTGGAAAGTGACTGGTTGCTGGCAAGTGACTGGTTGCTGGCAAGTGACTGGTCGCTGGCAAGTGACTGGTAACTGGCTAGTGACTGGTAACTGGCTACTGACTGGTAACTGGCTACTGACTGGCTCTTAGCTGGTTGGTAACTCAATGGGTTGAAGGCCTTAAATACAGTATCACACAGACAGCCTGCATAATACCTAAATATAGAGAGCACTACCTCTAGTGATGTAACATCCTCTCCAGCCTCGATGTCGTTTTATTAGAGCATTTGAAGGGCCATGAGTACAAGTATATTCCCGGTACAACTGTATGGCATAGAGTATTATAACTTCACCTCGTATATTGGTAATTTCAGCTTGTGGGTGTTTTGCAGAGTGTAGACATGAACTGCTAAATGTTTGAAATCACTTATTGATGACTTGACTTTTGGAAAAAAAATGTCAAGGGGGAATTGTGAACTTTAAGTGAAATTTTAAGGACACTAGAGAATCTCTGGCACTTGGGGAGTTGATGAGACAGTTTCAATGTAGATTGGTTGGATTTTTGACATATTGGTTTTTTGACATTGGATTTTTTGACTAATAGGATTTTTGACATATTGGATTTTTGACATATTGGATTTTTGACTTATTGGATTTTTGACTTATTGGATTTTTGACATATTGGATTTTTGACATATTGGATTTTTGACATATTGGATTTTTGACATATTGGATTTTTGACATATTGGATTTTTGACTTATAGGATTTTTGACCTATTTGTTAGATCCACAATAGGTAGAACACTACTCATTGATACATTATGGAGCCTACGACGTCCGACTCTAGAATTGTCTACTACAAATGTCGTGACACGGCATTTGGTCATTGTGACCATTCGGGAATCAGAGGCCCTTTTCGAATATTCCAGAACAATCCTTACCATTATTCTGGTGGAGAGTTTTTCGGTTCCACGTTTCTCTCAAAAGGTATATAAGCCGCCCCGGTTCCTCTTTTGAGAAATCATCAACGAATACAAGTTTAGGCAACACAGGTTATAAAGAACATAACACTATTGGATTTTTGACCTATTGGATTTTTTAATTGTTGGTGTTTTGACCTATTGGTTTTTTGACCTATTGGATTTTTGACCTATTGGATTTTTTAATTGTTGGTTTTTTGACCTATTGGATTTTTGACCTATTGGATTTTTGACATATTGGATTTTTTAACTGTTGAACTTTTTACCTGTTGAACTTTTTACCTGTTGAACTTTTTACCTGTTGAACTTTTTACCTGTTGAACTTTTTACCTGTTGAACTTTTTCAAAGCGAAATTCCTAAATTCTTTTGACCAAAATAATTTAGCTGTGCTGAAGGAAGCTTAGGATCGCTAGGAACTGCGGAGAAATTGTGTTTAAAGGTTTTTGCAATGTTAACAGAATCGATGAATGAACATAGTAACCAGAGTAGCTGACGTAACCGTGAAAGAGTTCAATCTATGTAAATAGAAGTATACGATGGATTTGAAGAAAATAATATATATGAATTCTTAAGTTATATACGAAGATAGAGATAGATTAATATATATATATATATATTCGATACATAAAATAATGTATACCTCTAAATTCTGATTGTTAGATTCACCATAGGCAATATGCCGGACCCTGTCCATGGGGGTATTATGAAACTTCTCTGTCAGATTGTTACAATGGCCATTGCAAACGTCGTGTCACAGCCATCGTTTTATGAAGTGTTATGATAGCCTTTTCGAATATTCTGGAACAATGTTATCATTGTTCTGGTGGAGAGTTTTTGATGCCACTTTTCTCTCAAAGTTATATAAGCCGCTTCGGTTCCTCTCCCTTTGAGGAATCATCAACGAACATAGTTTTAGTTGGGCATAAATGCATCAAAGAACATAGCAACTTATATCCACCACTTATATCCACCGATTATATCCACCGATTATATCCACCACTTATATCCACCACTTATATCCACCACTTATATCAACCACTTATATCCACCACTTAAAAAGAACATAGCAACTTATATCCACCACTTAAAAAGAACATAGCAACTTATATCCACCACTTAAAAAGAACATAGCAACTTATATCCACCACTTATATCCTGTCAGAGAGTACCTGGCATGTACTGAGGCGAGGTACTTCGTTGATATGTTGTATGCAAACAAGTGCTAGACAATGAGGCTGCGCATACCTGTTAGAACTTGAGCAGGACTTTGGGATTTGTGAAACAAAGTTATATCAGTTGTATATTCGAATACTATAATACGCCTTAGAGGGATCCCTGGGGATTCATCTTACCAGGCGAACCTGCTAGTTCTATATATTCTTTGCTGCTTCGGGTAACCCTTGAGGGATTTCTTGAAACAGCGGGCTTTCACGATGTGAAACATCGCAATGTTTCACATTAGCCCGGAGAAGTCCTTATCAGGAATTTTCCCTAGCGCGGGCAGATCACATGCGTCGACCCAATGTGGTTGACTCTCAATAATCCTCTGTCCACATATTGAAATATCACTGCATATTTTGTTTCAACATGTTTCATTCCTTTCTTGAACATTTTGTTACCAACCTGTTCAACAATGTTTGTGTTGTCGCACCACACTTGCATTGAGTCATCCTTTTGCTTTATCTTCAACTCCTTTATGAAATTTCTCAACCATATGGCCTCTCTGCTGCCTTCAAAAAGTCCAAAGAGCTCGGCCTCGGTGTATAAGTATTCCGCATTCCCCCTTTCCCAGCATACGGCTTTAGCTTGTAGATGTAATGCTGGTGCCTAGCGCCCAGTATTCAAGTCTGAATACTAACCTCCACACCATCTCATACTCATGAGTGGTATGGTTGGAGGCTGAGCCTAAGCTAAGCCTCGTTAGTAGAATCCACCGACACTAAGTACTCAATTCTAGTGCTCGTAGGATTTTTCCTAACAATACCTTGAACAATAAGGCTGCGCAAGCCTTAGACGAGCGGAAAAGTATAAGACGCTGACGCGGCCCCGCCTTAGGACTTTGGTCTTGTAAGGTACAACTTACATATCCCTGTATATCAATATATACTAAAACATAAGTTGAAAAATCCACCACTTATATACACTAACTTAAATTCACTAAGTCATATGTACATTAATAGATGAGAACATCATTAGGATATGCACATTTTCAGCAGTCAAAGCCCTTGAGTATTATTATGTAGACAAGATAGAGTTTTCGCTTTTTCGACTTCTGAACCGAATGTGTAATGAATAGGACATTGTTCTGTCATGGAAATTGTTTGCGGATAATAAAGTCAGGAATGAATAATGGATAGTAATGGATAATGGATAGAATTATGACAGGATTGACTTGGCTTGTTGACTGAAGTAGCCGGCATAAAAAATTAAGAAGACTCTGCATATAATGTTCAAGACCCAATTTTGCTGACCAATATTTGGATTTCTGGTCCTGCTTTCTGTATTTGGAAGACTTCCGCCTTGCGAGGTTGCTGAAACTGAATAAAGATCTTGCTGATTTCTTCGCCAACAGAAATAGCATCAGATTTTTCTTCTAATGTGTTGGAGCTGGTGCAAAGCAGGTGTGTTGAGAGTCAAGTAGGCAATAGAGCACATGTGCTGATGTGCTGCATTCTTCCTGCTCAAGGATTGAAGGTATGCATTACTCCCATTGACATTTGAGCCCAATATACTGCATCGGATACATCTGAACAACTTGGACTGCCTCTCAGTATCAGTACAGGAAAGCAGAGCCCCGGCTTTCGATTTGACACGACTTATGATACTGAAAAGTTCACATCATGTCGTATATCAGACAAGAACAATCGTCACCTTGTATGTCAAATGGTCCTCTCCTCAGACAAAGACTAAGTGTCACCGAATAACTCTTGACTTCAATTAAAAGGTACCAAATTCTCCCATCAAGTCCCAATTTTTCTCCTCTTGGACTCGTTGTCTCGGTTATACGATTTCCACTCGTCCAAGGCTTGCATTGCATCCTGCCAATTCTGCTGCAACACCTTATTTTCCTGTACTAACTGCAGGACAGTTTTCCTAGAGTCATCTTCGGCACTATTCTGTGGTGTTAGGGCCTCCAATATTGCCTGCACATTGTGGAAATTACTGTAGATGTTGGAGAGAAGCGGCCGAGATACTTCCTCAAACGGCTCGATCTCCGAGCTGGCATCCGTCTTACGATGCACATCGATGTAATCTGAAGGGCTTGGAATGCCCCCCGTATCTCCGTTTTTTAGCCCAACAGGCAGGATCTTCATGTTGACATTGTGGAAGTACACATTGGTCTCCTTGATGAATTTAGAGTAGCGGGAATTCTCATTCATGAGGTTTTCTATGAGGTCCAGGAGCTGGGTGGCGATTTGCTCGTATTCCTGCATGACAAACTTATCCAAGCCTTGGGTCTTTTCAATTGTTTGGGAATTATCCATGATGGCTTTGTTGTTGTAGATCAAATTGGACACTGTGTCCTGCATAGGGTCCCGTTTGAGCAGTGGGTTGCCATACGTTAGCGTATTCGAAAGGTTCCGAGATTCCAAAAGCTTATCTTTGAGATTGGAGATTTCAAGTGCTTTCTTGCGCATTTCAACATCATACTTGGCTTGCAAATCACTGTTTAAAGCCCGGAGCTTTTGGGTTTCCTGTATATACCCCCGCTGGGCCTTCTCCAAGCCTCTGATTTCCGTCTTAAGGCTCTTGGTTTCTACCGTCGCCAACTTCTCGATCTTCTCCTCCAACTGCAAGTTCTTCGCCTCCATGGCCGCCAATTTGCGCTCATTGTCCCGAGCTGCACTTTGCGCCTGCGCCAACGTCTTGTTGAACGTCTTGCTTTGGGATTTGCTCTTGTCTAGCGCCTGGCAAAGTGAGTAGATAATGTTGATGATGTTTTTGTCGTTGTTGTAGATGAGTTCCTGGGTTTCTAGGACCAAGGACTCTTTGTTGGGCTGGTCGGCGATGAGTTGTGGCCAGTTTATGCTGGAAAAAAGGAGTTTGTCCGATGTGTAGCCTTTAGAAAGGAGTGTGGTGTTGACCAAGTCGGCAGCATTCCGAATGGACTCGATATTGAGGTACTCCGACATGTAAATGGTGGGAGTGATGTGTGGATGTAATTGCTGGTGAAAGGAGGTGGCCCTGATGCACTGGTCTGTGACTATGGTATATTGTATGGAGTATCTGCTGGTGTACGGTTCCCTGACTGATCCTCGTTGCTTTTGCTTGTTGTCGTCTGCTCTGTTGATGTAGTGATCTAATGTGTGTTTATGAGCATGCGCAGATGTACATTCATGCAGGACTATGATATGGACGCGTACATCAGTACCTCCCAGGCTTAAGGAATCACCACGGATCCTCCGAAGTAGGCCCCAGTATTGTTCAAATTAAATTATTTAAAGGCCTTGATTGACTGGCAATTGTGTCATTGTTTTATGCAGACCTCAATAGAGTGTATTGTTTTTTTGTTCCTTAAGTAGGTACCTAACTCTGTGAAGCTTTCATGTTCACGCCCTGTTCAGGCCCTGAACGCCCACAGTTTTCTTTCTCGTAAACCAAAGGCCTGCTTGAAATAGTATTTTGTTTTTTGTTGGTTCAGAGCCAAGTGGTCCATTATTTGGTCGCCATTCAGTGTTGCTGAAGCAACTCATATGGCCAAATATGAGGTTTCTGATCAGTCAATCATGAAAAACTTGTCTTCTGTCGTCACCCATAACATAGCGGCACTAATTGATTATACACAAAGTCGGTGATTTTGGTATGAACACCTTTTCGGTGTCCAAGTTTTAGACCGATACCAAGCTAAAACTAAAGTTCAACAGCTGGAAGGAGCTTGCCCTTAAGAAGTCTGTGTGCACCAACAAGATCTTAGCTGCGGCATGCAGTCTTCCCAGGAACCAAAGACAGTCCTATTTGCAGACGCAATTGGATGGTGTTGGTGGCGTGGAGGTGGTTCATTTGTTGACTGCCATAGCCAAAACCTTTCCCGTGAGACTGAAGTTGGGATGGAACTTGAAAAAGGACAAAGAAAACCTGATTTGGTTAGTTTTACTCCAATCCCAGATGTCAACAAGGTGAAATGTCCATTGAATCTGGACTAACCCAACCCAATACTCAATTCAAAATCTATTGTACTTGTAGTTGAATTAGATTCGCTGAAGTCGGGTTACCTTGGATCTAACATGCATATTCTCACCATTCCCATATTGTAATTCTATTCTTAGTATATCTGACTTCATTATAATGAATCAAGAAGTTATTATCATCAAACTGTGGTTCAACATACTAGGTATGAGTTTTGATCAACTGGAATTTTCCGTAGAAGGTTTTTGGTATGTGTTGCTAGCCCTGTGCCAATCAGTCATTCAAAGCCTTTATAAAGAAACGAAGAGTAAGAAAGGAGGAAGGAAGGAGGGATAATGGAATGAAGGGGGAGGAAAGGAGGAAAGGAGGAAAGGAGGAAAGGAGGAAAGGAGGGAGAGAATGGAAGAAGAGAAGAGAAGGGGATATAGAGGAAAGAAAACGCAAGAGAGGAGTAAAAGATAAGGAGAAAAAAAGTGTTGCTAAAAAAGTGGTGGGGGAATGCTTTTTATATACATTTGCCTTTCTCACCCCGCCCTGTTTTTTTGCAGCCTCCATCCATGCAGGAGCACCAGGCTACGAATATATAAAGCACCGCACCCCCCTTTTTCTGAAGCATTAATTTTCCTCTATAACTACAAAAATGGAAGACTAGTGCTTTTTTGAATATGGTTATCTCTTCTAGTTTGGTCTAGGCCTTTGACTTTGATTAGATAGAGTCATTAGAAGCATCTGTGAGACTATTGAAGGATCTGATTGACCATGGACTATGATATGGACTATGATATGGACTATGATATGGACTGACTAAGCACGGGACTACCAATTTGCCACATACAAGATTTGGTTCTGAATCCCGGACGTTGACTTAACCTGGAAGAGTACATCTACTACGACTGGCGAAGGAACTATTGCCGATGGGATTAGTATCCCTGCTCCAACACATACAGTTTCATCTTTCTCGCTTCTACACTACTATCACCGACAAAAAGAAGTTTAATCCATCGAGGAGCCGATGATGTTGCAGACTAACTGAATGACTGGCTTACTGAACGACTAATTTATTGACTTACTGAATCACTGAATCACTGAATCACTGAATCACTGAATCACTGAATCACTGACACGCTGACGCACTTGTTACATCCACCATACGTACTCCTCAACCTGTTGAGGTATTTCAAAGCCTTGCCGTCCAATCCTATCAATTATCATTCCATAACACCGTTTCTGCAACCACCATTTAACGAGGCACCAGGAGGGAATGCAATGAACCCGAGGTATCAAGAGGAAATGTGAAAAGTTTTGCCGCAAGCACCAAGCAACGACTGGTTGACTAGGTAGCCCCGCTGTCAACTACTTAAGTAGCCCAATTCCTCTCTCTGGGCACTTATTAGCAACTGAACATAGTAAACAGAGTACCCGATGGAACAATACGAATCTAACATAGAGGGATTTACTGACCAACTGGCCTACTGACTTACCACTTTCTGACTCATAAACTGACTCACTGATTAGGTGACTGACTTTCTGACTGGCTTACTTACTGAATTTCTGAGCCTCTTACTATTGCCTCCTTAATTTCTATTCTAGCCGGCAGAGACGAATTATTTTTAGTTACTGCCTTACTGACCGCTTACTGACTTCCTACCTTGCTACTAACTATCAACTTAATTGCAGTGAGCTCCTGTCACTGCTGGAAGAAAAATGGCTGGTTTGTTTTTGACGGTCTAAAAAAGTTGTGAAAAAATGTTGGTCAGCTTCTGGGGACATGAATAAGTCTTCGGACGGTGACTACATCAGCTAGCGTAATTAAGAGAGTTGAGTAATGGTTGTTTGCCCGGTGTCACTCTTGTTTGTATCGGCGGTGGATCCAACGCTACTGGAGTCTTCTCTCCATTTGAAAAAATTCCGTCAAAATGTTTGGTGTTGAGGCCGGTGGTGATGGACTCGACTCCAACCGTCACTCTGCAACCTTGACTGCAGGAATCCCAGGTATGTTTAAAGGTGTTAGGACTTTTGTCTTGCAACGCCATGACGACCAAGTGCACGATGCCCACTCTGTGTCTGCAGGTTTAAACTGCCCAGGAGTTGGTCCTGAGCAGGCTTGAAGAGGGCAGGCAGAGCTGAGCTCGTTGCAATCACCGATGCCGAGGCTTTGGAAGACTTTCGTTGATTGTCGCAGTTGGAAGGTAGAATCCCAGTTTTGGATTCATCTCATGCTATCATGGGAGCCATCAATATTGCCAAGACCATGTTTCGAAACCAGCGCATGACACTCAATGTTTCAAATCCCAAATGGTAGTTTTCACAAGAACAGGTTCTCAAGATGAATAATCTTATGTTTGTGAAAACTTAAGAGTCCTCTCAAGAGGCATTAGTGCATACCCACACTTCCAAAGTTATCATCACGTTCCTGTTCCTGACTTACTCGAAGGGAGTACACTAACTTGTGTTTGTTTCATTGGCAGTCTAGAATCAAATATGTGCTTTACTTCCAGAAGTTACAGAAGTTACAGAAGTTACAGAAGTTACAGTGGGAGTCACAGGAGGTAACAAATTCCATGGCTATATTCAAGGTTTCAGTACTACTACTACTACTGTTGTTGTTGTTGTTGTTGTTGTTAATGCTGGTCTTGATACATTTACTACTGATTATAGTCCGTCACTATGGTCGATAACTTTATTACTTCCAGGGGTGCGTTGTCTGCGGGTCCGATCTATTACTAATTCTGAAAGGGAAGTGTTGGAGGAGAATGTGTACATACTGGTACTGGTCCAGAGACTTGTTCTTCGATCCTACTATCTACTGTTGACTGCTACACTCAATACTTTTGACTGCTGTACTATTTGTTGACTGCTGATATGTCTATTTAAGCCTAGTGGTGGTCGTCTTGCTCGTCGAAAACAAACCAGTCTTCGGCAGGAGCGGCCTCTGCGGCAGGAGCAGACTCGGTCTCCACGTTAGCGGACTCGTAGGAAGCAACCGAGTCGGCACTCACCTCGTCGGCAGGCACAGCGGGTTTGCTTGGGATCTGGAACTTCTTGATGGCCTCGGAGGCGTCCGACGAGACGGGGCTAGGCTTGAACTGCTTGATTTGTTGCACGTACAAATCAGCAATCAAGTTGCTTCTCTGGGGAGTAACAGAGAACAATCTCCGGGTGGTCAATGCACGCTGCAGTTAGTATAAGGCAATTGAAACAGACACAACTCCAAGAGGACAGACAACCACTGATAGATAAGACTTGGGATAGACTTGAGATCGGAATAAAGAACGCTTTACTAGGGATTCCTGTGTTCTATGTTTTAAGGCAACAAGATCGTGGAATATCGCCTGAATCCGAGTGGTTGAACAGGTTTCAGGAGGACTTCGAAAGCGGAGGAACTAGAACCGGAAAAAGGAAATAGAACCGAGAAACTAGAACAGAAAGTAAGGAACTGAGCCAGAAATTCTATTGATTGGTAGATGGACTGGGAATGAACTGGGAATGAACTAGGAATGGATCACATAGCTATGATGAATTCATAACATGGTACGATTTAGGTCGCTATCTGAGTGCAGTCATTGACGATAAGGGCTCAATGGGTTTAGACAGAAGTTTATGGCCATGAATGAAGGATCATGGCAATGACTATCATTAATGGATATTGGCTTGACTCCTGAACCATAATGGAGCATGAGTAAACCAAAGCCAAGACAATCAATGAACAGACATAAATCCAAAATGAAGATAATAATCATCTTCAATAACCTTCAATAACCTTCAATGAATCATCAATCATGAACCAATGAAGCATTGAAAAATGACCACTATTCATTTATCAATTCACATGTCTAAGCAGTTGGATGGTAACATTTCATAAAAAGACTGACATTCACTTCGGTATTTCCCTATCGTGTTCTGCCAACTGTACTCCATTCCCCCACTCTATTCCCATTCCATTCCCAATTTACTTTTTCCCAAGAAATCCATACTCCATTAGACCATTAACTTTGTGACTCACTTTCTCCTTCGCTCATTCCACTCACTTCACTCTCTGATTTTGACTCTCTCCCTCTCCCTCTTCTTCGCTCGTTCTCTGACACACTGTTCTACCTTCACCAAACTCCAAAAACCAAACTCCAAAAACCAAAAACCAAATTCCAAAACCAAACTCCAAACTCCAAAACCAAACTCCAAAACCAAACTCCAAAACCAAATTCCAAAACCCAAAACCATTTCAAATTTCAGAGTACTGCGATTCACCTCAATTTCACATTCGATCTCGCGAATTCGCACAATGTCTCACGAGATTTCAAGAAATGTTTTGCGATTTCCCACGAGTGTCTCAGGAAGGGATGAACGCCAAATTCTTGGGACAAAATTCTTAGGAGTTTTCTTTCAAAATTTGAGGCGAATCTCAACACTTTCTACAGCTGTAATTCGGGATTTGTAAAGATCAAATCATGCTGTAAAAAAGCCACAATTTAAAAATCAGCACTCCAAAAAGAACACTTCAAAATTCAATGTTGTAAAAATCAAAAAAAAAAAAAAAAAAAGAAAGCCAGACTTGCTTAAACAAAATTCCTAATCTAAATGAAATCATCATAAAAATATCACAAATATCTTCATAAAAATATCTTAATAAAAATATCTCCATGAGAATATCACTTGACATGGAATCTTCAGAATAATATCACTGTACATAATCAAACTGTCTGGTTCGGTATGGACTATGGCTGTAAGCTTTATTGTGGAGTTATTGGCTTTTTTGAGTTGGGGGGAATTGGATATAGGCATTGGATGGTATGGTACAGTATGGTATGGTAAGGTATGGGTATTGACATTGGGGTATTGAGTGTAGGTGTATGGATTTGGTTGTATGGAGTGGGTTTCTGGATTTGGGTGGACATCTCGTGGACCGGTGGGCCTGGTGGGTTTGTGCCTGAGGGATGTCTTATATATGAAGACTCCCTGAACACATGTTCTGAATAATGATACATACAATCGATTGCTTAAACATGGTGTTCTTGGTGAGAAGGAGCTCTGAAAATGAGAAGTTTACTTGCCCGAGACTCGGGGCGTGCGCCACCCAATCTCGCTGCGCGAGGCGTCTCTCATTGGACGGTGTGAGCTCTCCGGTCACGTGCGCTCCCTATATATTGCAACCCATCGGACTCCTGAGAGATTCCGACTAGAAGGGGATGGAATATATGTGGTTCATACTGTTAAGCCAAGAAAAAAGGTAGTGAATTTGAAATATTGGAAAGACTGCATATAATACAAACCTCCATACATCTCATTTCTGCACACCCATTGGCGCTTTTGTAAACCTCGGTACATCGTTGTGGTTTTTGTAAAATTCGCTTTTGTAAACCTCCGTACACCAAAATCCATTACCTCCGTACACCAGTTGGTTTTGTGAACTTCGGTTTTGGTAAACATCCGTACACCGCATGGTTTTTGTTATACTGGTTTTTGTGAATTTCCTTACCCCAATTGCTTTTGTGAATTTTGGTTTTGTGAACTTAGCTTTTGTAAACTTGAACTTTGTAAACCGCCGTACACCAAAAGTCAATACCTCGGTACACCATATTGGCTTTGTAAACCACCGTACACCATTTCTGCCAAACATCCGTACATCGCGTATCGTGCACTTCTGCACCACAGTACCTCTACAAGAACCCATCAAGTCACCATGCCCAAGTATTACTGTGACTACTGCAAGTCGTATCTCACGCACGACACCATGAGTGTGCGGAAGTCACATCTCTCCGGAAAAAACCATATTCGCCTCTACTGCCAGTACTACGAAGAACAGGCAAAGCAGCTAGGCATCTGGGATCTTTCCGACATCAAGTACGAGGTGGGCGTGGACTACCTCGCATCTGTGGCACCATCGCCCGAGAAGTACTCCAAGCTTCGGCTCCGCGAGCGGGAAAAGTCCACCGTGCGCAGGGCAGATCCTCTCCACGACGAATTCTGTCTTCCTCCTCCTCCCAACTTAAGCACCTTGCCTCCTCCTCCTCCCTCGGTGCTACGCCACACTGAAGAGTACACCCATCTGATAGGCGTGCACATGGCCCGCCAAGAAACCAATCTTTAGTCAACTTCAGAAATAGTCGAAGCCAAAAAAAAAAAGCATAGTCAAAGGATTTAAGAGTCCAAAGACCCTCTATGACAATCCAGTCTAATGGAAATTCCTATATCAGCGAGATCTCATCGAACAATCAAGTACCATAATAATGAGGCCAATCAGTGAACCAAGTCTTGTTATGGCTTATCCAAGTCTTGTTATGGTTTATCCAAGTCTTGTTATGGTTTATCCATGTCATGCTGGAAAGCTAGCTAGACTGATCCAGCCAAGAATGATTTGAACACGTCCAATATAATTGGAGTGTAGACCATCTACTGGTCTAATCAAACCAACTGGTTTCTCGACCATTGTATAGGCTCAATCTGGTTTTGCCGTTGCGACTATAATGATAGCATATCGAAGTCAGGGCCGTTATATAGGATTGGATAATGGTGGAACACCCAGGACTAATCCAATTTCCCGCAATCCATGAACTATCTCAATCTATGGTATGTCAATCATGAAAGACTCCATTCCAAGCATCAGCCCATCACGACTAATCGAAGGATAGATGGTCAAATAAGCTCTAACAAATTGAAGTCTAGGTATTCCGTAGACTAATCCAGATTAACATAATGCAAGCCGATCTATAGACCAGTTGAAAACCAATCCTTAAGATGATCCAGTTCAGATCAACTGATCGATGAATCTTATCCATCTAGACCGTTTAACACAATCGATAGATATAGCAATAGTCAGATCTTAGTTATTCTGGTCATTGAGTTCATCATTAGTGGGCCATTTTTCACCTGGGGAAAACCCCTTTATATATTATTCCCTTCATCCCTAAACACAAACATAAAGTGGGGAAGGTCATAACATCAACTGAAACACCTCGATTGAGTAACCCAAGGCTTATCTGAAACAAGTACTGTAGCTCCGCGCATATATTGCGCTTTCCCCCCACTTTGCCTTCCAGCATGCATGGCACCAAATAGTATATATATATGTGGATTCCCCTGTAAATTATCCTCTACTTTTTTGGCCTTGTTCAAATGTACTAATATTTATTTTGAATGACCGAAGACCATGAATCCTATTGTGAATAAACTGTTGGGAATAAACTTTTGGGACTGTTTGCTCTCATGGTGGCTGTGAATTGAACCTTGACTAGCTCCACTTTGAACTGAATCTAAAATTCATCCTAAAGTCAAAGACTCAATTTAGGTCTATACTGGATTGTGTTGGGATCACCTTTAACTGGAAACCCAAAACATCCAGCAAAGAAAAAAAACGAAAGTCGGAGCCTTGTCATGAAAGCAGCTGAATTGTATCAAGTCTAAGTCTAGATACACTATCGAGTTATTAGACCCCGTGGGTCCCAATATGGGTACTGCACGACCCTTATGAAATGTACTGGTTATACTTTGATCTCCAGCCAGAATCCTTGCCAATTACAGATCCTTCCAAAATTACCACCTTTGCCTACCTTGAGTACTCTCTTTATTTGAGTAGCACCTTGATACTTTTTCATGAATGAAAAGTGCTATTGGGTACTGGACCATGATCAAAGAATGTCCATACATTTTTTTAATTTTCGTTCAAATCAAATCTAGATTTCATGATTTGAAGTGGATTTCATATCAACGGAAAAAAAAGAAAAAAACTCTTTGTGTGTTGAAGATCCATGACTTTTGGTTTCTTTTGTCATATTCGCACCTTGTTGCAAATGCCACTTTGTTGTAAAAGGTGCGATGAAAAAAGAAGTACATTTCTCTTGCTCGTTAAGAATTGGGACTGCATATAACGAAACATAGGTATTTTTGTTATTACTGGGATAATAGCTGAAAACCTGTTTCAAGTTTGTCTCATTAAAAGGTGATACCGTTAATGCCATGTTTTATGACTGGTTGACATGACAACCAAGATGCAGGTCAACCAACCTTCTACATTCCAACATCAATTATAGTGGGCTCATTAGCGTTGCATCAAGTGCTAACTACAGTGTTTTTCAAAATTATTCAAACCAGTGCGACAAAATGTTTCAAACTAGCGCGACAAAATGTTTCGAACCACACTAGAAAAATGTTTCAAACCAATAATTCAAAAAGTTTCGTACATCCCTAACCAGTTGTTATATACAGGATAACAAGGAAACCACTTCAGTTCAGTTCAGTTCAGTTCAGTTCCATCCGTTTTGACCTTTGATTGGTACTGCAAGACTCCCAAATGTAGTACATATGAGGCAATTCTCCAGATTTAAGGGATGATTTCAGAATATTGAATTTCAATGAAAGTTGGTGTGAAACATTATGCCATTTGGTTTGAAAGACTATGCGAAGGGGTACGAAACATTTTAAATTATTGGTTTGTTTAATTTTGCTAGTGTGGTTCGAAACATTTTGTCGTACTGGTTTGAACCATTCGGTCTTCTTGGTTCGAAACATTTTGTGCGCTGGTTTGAATAGTTTTGAAAAACACTGTACTGATTCCTCATGTTCCAACAAAAAGAGTGATGGACCATGTCTGATTATGCACTCTACTCCAAGTACAAAAAAATCTACTACTGTACCTCCTACAAGTTTTTTTTATGTCAATACTCATAGTCTAAGTTTTAGGCTAGGCCAGCCTATATACAATCCTTAATTAGTGTACTGGTTAATTTTGTGGATCTGGATGCGGAATTGGTTAAGGTTAGGTGTGGCATTTAAGTACGGTTGAATAGGATGGCCGGAACTGGGGGTAAACCGGGGTTGCGAAAAGGTACAAACACCCGTACACTAGGATACCTCAACAGAAAAAGGGACAAACACCCGTACACCAGGATACCTCAACAGAAAAAGGCCCAAACGCAAACGACCTCTTTTTTTCGAGAAATTTTGATGAAACTTGATTTGTCGGATTACTGAAATTCCGAACTTCACAATTCATATTTTAGAGTCGAAACTCTTTGCGTGGTGAAGTTTTGGAGGTCTTGTAGTTGGACAATTCCGGCCAAGCTATTGCATACCTTATCAAGATCAGTGCTCATAATTATTCATCATATTGGTATGTCGGAAAAACTGAACAATACAGTATGGTATTATTTTTAATTTTACTCCATGGTGTTTATTGAAAAGCCAAGCACCTACCAACAACCTGTTGACTAGGAGATGCCGTTTTCAAATACTTAAATAGCTCCGATTCCTCGTTCTAAGGAATCATCAACAAAGAAATACACTAAACAGAGTACCTGATGTAACAACAAGATCCTAAAATTATGTCTATAATAACCTAAGAAAATACTATAAATGACTAATACACTCAGGTATATTATTTTTTTTTATTACGTTCATTAATAAATCCATATGTATGTTCCTTATATGCAGGATTATTATAGAAAGTCAAAATTTGAAACTCTTAAGGAATAAATAATTAAACTACACCAAAAACCAAGTACACGTATTTTTTTGATCCATACTCCTTGGTCTTTTAAT
This sequence comes from Metschnikowia sp. 00-154.1, assembly GCA_002370645.1. Taxonomy (NCBI): domain Eukaryota; kingdom Fungi; phylum Ascomycota; class Pichiomycetes; order Serinales; family Metschnikowiaceae; genus Metschnikowia; species Metschnikowia sp. 00-154.1. The sequence goes on along the minus strand of NKZI01002404.1, from coordinate 12,939 downwards.
TCTACTCTTGGTCTTTTAATTCTACTCTTGGTCTTTTAATTCTACTCTTGGTCTTTTAATTTTACTCTTGGTCTTTTAATTCCACCCATGGTCTCACCCCTCTGTATACAGAGCTCTAGAGCAATACTGAACCATATAGCGCTATAACGTTCGGAAATAAAAGGTAAAAATACAAAGAAACTTATTAGTATTATTGTTGCTGTAGCTATTAGATTCTTGTGTTACGTCATGTACTATATTTACTATATTTTCTTGTTGATGGCTCTCAAGAGAGATGAATGGGCTACGTAGAAGAAGGTTTGGGCTACGTAGAAGAAGGTTTGGGCTACGTAGAGGGAGGTTTGGGCTACGTAGAAAGAGGTTTGGGCTACGTAAAGGGAGGTTTGGGCTACTTAAATAGTTTACATCGACATCGGATGGTCAACCGGTCGTTGCTATGTGCTTGGCTTTTCAAGAATCACCATAGAGTGAAATTGGACACAATACCATACTATATTGTTTACTTTATCTGAAATACTAATATGAAGAAGAATTATGAGCACTGATCCTTTTATGGTATGCGACAGCTTGACCGGAATTGAGGGCTGCGGCCGGAATTTTTTAACTACAAGACTTCCAAAAGTCCACCACGAAAACTATTTCAACTAAAATAAAATATACATTTTAAAGTCCGGAATTCCAGGATTCTAATCAACCCACGTTTTTTTCATACGATTAAAAAAAGGTCGTTTGCGTTGGGCTTTTTTCTACTGAGGTAGCCGGGTGCACGGGTGTTTGTTGCACCCATTCAATCTCAATTCCGAGGTGAAAGTCCTCACACTTCATTAAGCATCTCATGAGAAATACCTACCACTGTTACGTACACAGTCATGTATGTGACTATGGCAGAGTACTTAAATAGATATGGATACAGTTTTAGATGTGGCTGATTGGACGCTTCATAGAGTATGGTGATTGATAAAGTTGGATACATGATCAGTATATTCCTGGCCATTTCTCAGGCATAATGTGAGACTTTGGAATATATTTCTATATGTACAATTCCCGGTGGCTACCCAAAGAGAATATTTTTCGAAGAGAATATTTTTCAAAGAGAATATTTTTCAAAGAGAATATTTTTCAAAGAGAATATTTTTCAAAGAGAATATTTTCCAAAGAGAATATTTTTCATAGAGAATATTTCCCAAAAAGGATATTTTCCAAAAAGGATATTTTCCAAAGAGAATATTTCCCAAAGAGAATAATTCCCAAAGAGAATAATTCCCAAAAGTGGTGCTTGCAAATGGATCTGTAAATATAGGCTCAGTTACCGGACGGGTCGTGTGAGACTCATATTGTCAATAGTTCTTCAGAAGGAAGGAGGAATCGGGCTACTTATGTAGATGAATGAGTCGTCTAGTCAACTGGTTATTGCTAGATTCAAGTAGGATAACTGTCCACATGCATCATATTACTTCGGGTCTATCACATTTCCTCGTAATGGTTCGTACAATGATGGTTGAAATGGCACAATGATGGTTGAAATGGCACAATGGAATGACTATTACAATCACACATAAGCTCAAATTACTGAATTACTTAGAGGACCACCGAAGGTGAATCTAACAGTTAGTACTAGTAGCTAATGATAGTTATCAGCTAACAGGAATAGTTCAACTCAAGAATCAGTAATAGTAACTGTAGTTTGAGTCTCAGTCAGTCTCAGTCAGTCTCATCAGTCTTAGTTTCAGTCAGTCTTAGTTTCAGTCAGTCTTAGTTTCAGTAATACTTAGTAATACTCAGTAATACTAGTACTAATGGTAGTAATGGTAGGAAACAAAGATCAGTATTAACCATAGTTAGTTAAGCTAGTAGCAGTGGTACTAGTAGTAGTAGTATTCTGTATTCCGTAGTCAGTATTCTGTATTCCGTAGTCAGTATTCTGTATTCCGTAGTCAGTATTCAGTATTCTGTATTCTGTAGTCAGTAGTCAGTAGTCAGTATTCTGTAGTCAGTATTCTGTAGTCAGTAGTCAGTAGTCAGTATTCTGTAGTCAGTATTCTGTAGTCAGTAGTCAGTAGTCAGTATTCTGTAGTCAGTATTCTGTAGTCAGTAGTCAGTAGTCAGTATTCTGTAGTCAGTATTCTGTAGTCAGTAGTCAGTAGTCAGTATTCTGTAGTCAGTATTCTGTAGTCAGTAGTCAGTAGTCAGTATTCTGTAGTCAGTATTCTGTAGTCAGTAGTCAGTAGTCAGTATTCTGTAGTCAGTATTCTGTAGTCAGTAGTCAGTAGTCAGTATTCTGTAGTCAGTATTCTGTAGTCAGTAGTCAGTAGTCAGTATTCTGTAGTCAGTATTCTGTAGTCAGTAGTCAGTAGTCAGTATTCTGTAGTCAGTATTCTGTAGTCAGTAGTCAGTAGTCAGTATTCTGTAGTCAGTATTCTGTAGTCAGTAGTCAGTAGTCAGTATTCTGTAGTCAGTATTCTGTAGTCAGTAGTCAGTAGTCAGTATTCTGTAGTCAGTATTCTGTAGTCAGTAGTCAGTAGTCAGTATTCTGTAGTCAGTATTCTGTAGTCAGTAGTCAGTAGTCAGTATTCTGTAGTCAGTATTCTGTAGTCAGTAGTCAGTAGTCAGTATTCTGTAGTCAGTATTCTGTAGTCAGTAGTCAGTAGTCAGTATTCTGTAGTCAGTATTCAGTATTCCGTAGTCAGTATTCCGTATTCAGTATTCCGTAGTCAGTATTCCGTAGTCAGTAGTCAGTATTCTGTATTCCGTAGTCAGTATTCCGTAGTCAGTATTCCGTAGTCAGTATTCTGTATTCAGTATTCCGTAGTCAGTAGTCAGTATTCCGTAGTCAGTAGTCAGTAGTCAGTAGTACTTCTATACTTCTAACTGGAAGTCTAACTTCTCACTAGTCCAGATGATAAAGTCGTAAAGGCCCAGGAAGAATAGTTTTCAAGGTCAAGAAGGACCTGTCTCTTGATTCTACCAAACGAAAACAAGGGCAACTAAAACAAAGACAACTAAAACAAAGACAACTAAAACAAAGGTAGAACCCAAGCATTCAGTAGATGAAACTATCAAGCCATTTAAAGCTGTGGATATTCAGCTTAAGTCGATTGTATCTGTGTATGTAAATTCTAGGAGAACCAAAATCAAGTACAAACAATTACCAGATGAAGCTATAATTACTGATAATGTCATAATTACTGATAATGTCATAATTACTGATAATGTCATAATTACTGACAATGTCATAATTACCATCAATGTCATAATTACCATCAATGAAACTCACTATAAATAATTACTGAATTAAAAACCAAATACAAAACTTCCCTGGTCACGTGATCAATTCAACCCTCTGGCCCATTTATTTTCTATTTACTTCTACTAACTACCTCACTACTTCAACTATGCAATACCTAGCTATCTTTGTTGGTGGTGGTGATGGTGGTGGTGATGGTGGTGGTGATGGTGGTGGTAATTGTTGGTGGTGATTGTTGGTGGTAATTGTTGGTGGTAATTGTTGGTGGTAATTGTTGGTGATTGTTGGTGGTGATTGTTGGTGGGATGTTGATTGCTTTGGTAGCTACAAGGAATTGATTTAATTTGCTGGAATTAGACTAATCTAGATCTACTTGCGACCACCTGTGAATGCTTCTTTTATTAGGATATCTACAAGTCTGCATCATCCTCATCAGGCAATGGCAAGGCGGTGGCCTGCTCCATCTCCTGCTGGTATTTTTGCATCAAGTCAGCGTCCACTTGCACCTCAGGAGGAGCCAAGGCAGGCGAGGCCACAAACTCCAATTGTGGGTTGCCCACCAACTTTCTAGCCAACCAGAGGAAAGGTTTCTCGAAGTTGTAGTTGGACTTGGCCGAGATGTCGTAGTACTGCAAGTTCTTCTTTCTGTGGAAAGTGATAGTCCGCGCCTTGACCTTACGCTCCTTCACATCCACTTTGTTACCACACAAGACAATAGGAATGTTTTCACACACTCTCACCAAGTCTCTGTGCCAGTTAGGAACGTTTTTATAGGTGATTCTGGAAGTGACATCGAACATGATGATACCACATTGGCCGTTGATGTAGTAACCATCTCTCAAGCCTCCGAACTTCTCCTGACCGGCCGTGTCCCACACATCGAACTTCAATTCTCCGTAGTTGGTGTGGAAGCCCAAGGGGTGCACCTCGACACCAAGGGTGGCGATGTATTTCTTTTCGAATTCTCCAGTCAAGTGTCTCTTGACGAAGGTGGTTTTTCCGGTACCTCCGTCTCCGACGAGGACCAATTTGAAAGTGGGGACTTCGGTGGATGCCATTTTGTTGGGGGTGGGTTTAATGGAGTTGTTGATTCAGGTTTTTTTCGGGGGTGGAAGACGCTGCGCAAAAAACCGTGCCCTGTGCAGGACCCCGCTCTATATGCACGCCGCAAACAATCTTCCCATCACTGCGCGAGTTTTTTACACGAGGTGTTTATCAAGCGGGTGCCGGGCAAGGGGAAAAACGCGCGATGGAACCGGTGCACGGGTGTCGAAGGGGTGGAAGAGCAAGGGAAACAATGAGCACAGGCTGCTCACGTGAGGCATAAATCAGTACACCACCACCAACAACAACAACAACAAAAATAAAAATAAAAACAAAAACAAAAACATCAGTACACCGGCCCATTTGCACATCCAAACACCACAAAACATCTGTACACCGCCTCCTTTCCCCCTATTCCCCCTATTCCCCTCCTTACCATACACCCGTACACCTCGCGCACACCTAAGTCAAGCGACAGGACCCTGAGGCGTTTGTTGTGTTCCAGATCTCAAGTGCGTGTGGCGCCACTACCAGTAACAAAGGTCAAACAACAATTTCAAGACATAGGGGATTTTTTTTTTTAGCAGATTGCACCAATTGGGACGAATGCTTCCCGATTCGGAAGGCCGGATGTATCAAGTAGGCACACTTCCTAATTGGGAATTGCACCAGTCTCTAACAAGGTTTCCCATCAATTCGTTGATTGTTAACTGATCCACTTCGTAGACCAGTCCTCCAGCGTTCTTTATATTATTAAACAGTAGTAAGGCTAATGAAGCTGAAACACGTCTGAAACGCACCTGAAACAAACCTGAAACAAACCTGAAACAACCCCCAATGGCTTCCCCCTACCGTCACTTAAACTACACATACACATACACATACACATACACATACACATACACATACACAAGCACAAACACAAATACAAGCCATCCATAGACACAGGCCATTATTCCATTCCCTGGTAATACTCACGTAGCCAGCTAGACCCCAAGCCAGGCCGATGTTTCAGAATCCGGAAAGGCTGCAGTGGATGTTCCAGAACGGACAGAGATGCACGGCGCGCGCCCAAGGCCCGATGTGCCGCGCGAGATGCTAAAAAAAAAATCCAAAAAGGATAGCTAAAAAAAGGTCCCGTCTGCATTACAACTTAAAACAGCACATTGTCGTCGCTCATTATTATTACAACGTGCCAATATTACACGGTTCCTAATTCTATTTCTTACACGAACCACGAATCTCGTATACTAAAGAATTTGTGCCATTATCTCCATTTTACGCACATTCCGCTCCAAAAAAAAGAAATACCCGATTACCTTACCTCCCTATTATTAAATTGCCTGCGCACGTGACCCGGTCTGGTGCCATTATTCGTCTCCACTGGTGTTGCCATTTCCCCTGCTCCTCCTTTGGTGTGCCGAAACCACTTCCACTACCAATCACCGCTTGATCTTTTTCTGGGCATTTCCATCGCACTCTTAACTTCCCAGTACGTTTTGCGTGTATATCAAGTCCCCACCCACCATCGTCGCTCCAGCAAGGGACTCTCATTCTGAAACATCAATTGGTGCATCTGAAACACCATACTGCAACATCCTGAAACACCACATTGGAACATCCTGAAATACCAAATTGGAACAACCTGAAACACAGCAAACACCAAACAAGAACTAAGGGTCAAACTGGACACGCGAATTGGAACATCCTGAAACTCATCCTACTACCTGAAACTGAGTCTCACTATTCTGAAACACAGCCTACTTTGACACATAAACTTAGCCTACCCCTGTGAACCAGAAACAGTTAGTGGCTTAACCAGAAACAGTTACTAGTATAATCTGAAAAAGAGTTACTAGTCTATTTGAAAAAGAGTTCCTAGTCTATTTGAAAAAGAGTTACTAGTCTAACCAGAAACAGATTGTTAGTACTCTAACATCGAATACCTGGCCATGTTCCCGAATTCCACGCCTTATAGGAAACCAGGCCTACATCTTCAAAATTACTATTTCCCCAATTCGCCAGGAATGCCGCAGAGTGTGGGCACTCCGCAACATCCCATGACGCCCATGGACTTCTCCTACTCACAGTCCATGCTCCCTGCAAACCTCCTATCAACACCGTCGCCATACGTTGGAAACGGCCACAACTTCATGCCTCCAGTGCTACTGCCGTCGGTCTACCCAAGAAGACACTTTCTGGCCTCCAGTCTTGTAGCCACGCCTCCGTTGTTTAGTCCTCACCAGGGCAACTTTGACTTGCAACTCCCACGTACCGTGCTCTTCAGTGGTCTACCTTCGAATGTGACTTTGCTGATGTTCTTGGACCATCTATGCTTTGGGCCCGTGGAGCAGTGCTGGATGGTCTCTGGAGAAGGATTAGAGAATGGAGGCCCAGAGAATGGAAGACCGAGGAGTTCCTTATGTGATATTTCCGAAAACGGAACTTCTCAAACCAAAGAGCCTTCTGAGGGAGTTTCGGACTCCAACGAACATAAAAAAGAATCGGGTGAACCCAAGGAACAGAATGAAAACACCATCTTTGTTTCGTTTTTGAATCATCCCACTGCCCTTCATTGTCTCAACAGGTACTCGCGTAACTCGGAAGATTTACGCCAAAAGCTCAACTGCCCTAATCTTAAGGTGCTGTTTGACCTGCCTGAAACGGCGCGTGCCCTTAAACTCAAGGTGTTCAAGTACGTGGTAGAACACGATGCTACACGGGCAATATCCATCTGTTTCCGGATCCTCGACCTGGACCTCGTGCCGTTGATGGAAAAGTCGTTCCGTGCCCGGTGCCTGAATTTTGGAGACGTGGAGGATTTTGTTGTGGTTGAAAAAGAACAGCATATCGAATATGTGGTGCACTTCCTCTCGGTGGAGTCGGCCATCAAGATCTATGACTACCACAAGAGACGAATTCTCCGAAACGAGCCCGTGGCCGAAGAGGAGGTGGAGCTTCTGTGCATGTCGGTGGCCTTCCATCGGGACCGGTGCGAATCACTAGAGTTCTCCCAGCCCCCGGTGCCGGAATCCGAAAGAAGCCTTTCCAAGGATTCTATGACCAATGAGCTCTCATTGCACGGAATGGAAGAACCCTCGGATGTGAGCTCTAACTCGGCCGTTTCTGAGTTCAACTCCCCCAATCACTTCCACCTTGAGATTATGGGCGCTCGAGATGCTCCTTCATGCCCATTTCCAATGCCACGGCTTCCTTTCATGCAGATCCCGTCTTTTCCCTATAATCCAGATCCCATGAACGACTGCAACCGGACGCTCTGCCTTGGAAACCTCCAGCCCAAAACCACCGTGGAGGAAATCGCCAACAATGTGCGTGCAGGAGGCTTGGTGGAAAGCATCAAGTTCTACCGACACAAACGGGTGTGTTTCATCACATTTGTGGACCCCAAAATCGCCCTAAAGTTCTACTTAAACCATCAGGTGTTGCACCAGTTGGTGATCCGGGATAATGTGATCAGTGTCAACTGGGGCCGCAATCATTCGGGCCCATTACCGGTGAATATTGCTAATGCAGTCAAGTCCGGAGCTTCACGAAACGTGTATATTGGGTTGAAGTTGAACAAGGCTAAGATATATAAACCCAAACTTCCCGATGAGGCTACTTTGCGGGCAGACTTCTCCCATTTCGGCGACTTGGAGCAAATCAACTATGTGCACAAAAAGGACTGTGGGTTCATGAACTTCATGAACATCAACGATGCCATTAAAGTGGTCAATTACTTTGAAAGCGACAACAAAACCAAGATCTCCGAGATTGTGGGGGATAACGGCGAAGTCTACGAAAAGTACCGGGTTTTTAAAATCAGTTTCGGGAAGGACCGGTGTGGAAACCCTCTTAAGTTCAGTTTTAAAAAGACTGTGGAGAGTGAAAGGGAGCCTGAACGGCCGAAAAAGCGGCCTGAGCTGAAGAGCGCCGGGAGCATCAATGAAGAAGCAGCCATGGTGTTCGGAATTCAGACTCCTGCTGGAACGGGCAACAAAGCTCAAAAAGAGAAGAAAAAGGGAAAGAATGGAAAAAATGAAAATGGAGAGAAAGGGGAGGAAGGCGATAGTGGACAGGATTCCGAGAGTGAGGCTGATGATATAGCCATTATCATCGAACCCGATACTCCTTCCCGGCCCCAGCCTCCAAAAACCCGCAAAAAAGCCGAGAAAGTGTACCATGACGACAACGTCGACTTGACGGAGTTGCTCAGTGCAGCATGGAGCTCCCAGGGCTATGGCTACGGATACCAGGCTCCTATGTATGCGCCACCCATGATCAACAAGGAACAGTACGAAGCCATGGGACAGGCGTACCCATATGCAAGCCAACACAACTACAGTGGAAGCCACGCCAGTGGGTCACAGATCATGGCGCAGTACTTGGCCAAGTCACAGCACGAAACCGCTCTTTTGGCCTCCACGGTACATGAGAGACGAAGAAGAAAGACAATCAGTGAGTGATGATTGATTGGTGATTATTGATTGAATTAAAGTTCTTATGCATGGTCGGAGGCTATGGCGCCATAGGTGCCGAGAATTGCGGCAATGATGCCCAAAAAAATGCCAATTTTGGTCAAGATCCGGGACCATGGGGTGAGTGTGTGGGCATTCAACTTAAGGTGAAACATGAGGGGAAATGTCACACAGATGGTGCAACAGATGGCCAGGCCCAAAAAGGCAACGACCTGGCCAAATTGGGTAAAGGCCAACGACAAGATGAGCAAGAGTGTCATCAAGATTATGCGAGAGCAGATCTTGACGAAAAAGTTTCTATCTGGTCTTCCCGAACGGTCTTTTTGTGGGTGGTCTGATGATTTGTGGCTTTCCAAAAACTCTTCCACCACATATAAAAGAGGCCTGACGATCAAGGCCAATTTGGAGATCGGGAGAAGACCCACCAACAAACACACCACGCGGTTGACCCATGCAGAAGACGTGTTCTGGAGAATACTCTTGGTAAGCGAGTCGCTCACGCCATCGCCATACATCAAGTAGCCCACCACGGCTATAAACAGGTCCAAGAGCGTGGTGAACGCAAACGACCAGTTGCAGCATGAGACGTATTTAGCCGGGTGTCTCATGTCCCGGTACAACTCAGGGTACACTGGGTGGCCTCCCCAGGGAGCCATGAAAATGCCCAACGAAAACAAAAAGTCCTTGAAAGAAGTAGGCCACAAGCGAGTTTGTTCTGGGTGGAGAAGAGAGCCCGGAGAAGTGGGTGTGGAAAAGCCACAGATGGCTATCACCGTCATGATACCCACTGTACACACTATACCCAACAAACTTACTATGGACACCACGGACAACGGCAAAAACGAAAGGAAAAACGTCACCAGCACAATGAGAAGTTTCAAGAACACAGGGCTGATTCCAGGGAATAAAATCAGGGACGCATCGCTGAAAAGAAGAATTAACGTCAACAGCGCCCCCAAAAGGTCCACGGTGAAGGTGGCCGTGGCTAAGGCTTTGAAGCGGGGCCCGCCCCATAAGTGAGCAATATCGCCATAACTATTGCAGTATCTATGGCGACTCAAGATGGAGCCGAGGATCTTGGCTGTGGACGCAGTGATGTATGCGGAACCAAGAAAGAAGGCTACACCCAATACCCATCCCGAGAGCCGGAGCCCAAACGAGAGTGAAAGCATGGCAATGCCCATAAGTGTATTGACTGCATTCAGGATGGTCTGTGGAGCGGTGGAGGTGCCGGAATGAGGGACTAGTGAAAAAACACTGGAGCTGCGATGTTTTCGGCTTAAGAGCAGTGAAGATTCGTTGAAACCAGCTCCCCGTGTTGATCCTGGAGAAGAGCCTGGGCCTGGGCCTGAGCCGGTGATTGAGCCTGGGCCTGAGCCTGGTTCGGGTACGGGTACGGGAAATGAAAAGTCCTTGAGAGTCTTTGAGTTTGAAGAGCCCAGATTTTGGCTATTTCCAAGGTTCTGGCCAAGGGAGCCGAGGGGTTGGCCATTTCCAAGGGTTTGACCAGCTTGGGCTTGACCAGCTTGGGTTTGACCTTGACTTTGATGTTGGTGATCTTGATATTGACCGTCTTCGAGGTCGGGGAATGGAGACTCGGCAGAGGTGCAGGGCGACACGTCGACCAAGGCCAGCTCGTGGTACATGGCCGCACGCTGGTGCGACAGCGCAAAGTTACTCAAAGAGTTGGCGCCGCCCATGGTGAGGAACGACAGTCTACGGGAGTCTGGAGCCATGGTGATGGACAAGCCGAGGTAGCGCAGGAGAATGTGATGCACGCGCGACATACAGGCCGCGCCGGTCGCGCTCACCCCATCCTCCCTTACCGCCACACCCACCCACCTCCTCCTCCCCATCACCACCTTCCATACCTCCATCTCCAACGCCACCTTCACCATCTCCATCAATCCCCACCCCTTCTCATCCGTCTCATTATCATCCCATTCATACCAAATACATACCAAAGTTCTTCTAGTGATATCCTATCCAGGGTATTATATGCAGGTAGCGGTCAATTAGTAGCTACAAGTAACAAAGGATAATGGTGTGGAAATGAGTATGTCGGCTATAGTGCAGAAAATAGACTTAGAGTGAGTGTGAGTGTGGACCTTGGTGCGAATACCAAGACTCATGGGTGCGAGCTCATGGAACTCACGGGTGCGAATACCAAGGGAACTTAGATGGGAATCTTGTATGGGGACTTGTATGGGATGGTGATACTAACTAACATAATACGAACTATTGGAGGTGGTACACTCTAGAACCATGGCTTATGGGGGTTCTTTCATGATGTTACCCATTTCAGGAACATAGCTATACCAGGTAAGGTGTTATGTTCTTTTAATACATTTATGCCTAAACTCTTATATTCGTTGATGGTTCCTCAAAGAGACGAACCGAAGGGGCTTATATAAAAATTTTGAGAGAAACGTGACATCGAAAAACTCTCCACTACAACAATGGTAAGGATTGTTCTTGAATATTCGAAAGAATCATCATAGTACTTCAAACAACAATAGCCGTGACACGGCGTTTTCAATGTCCAAAGGTAACAATCGGTTTGAGAGGCTTTATAATACCTCCATATGCAGGGCCATGCCTATGGGGGATCTAACACAATATTGGAATGACATCTTAGATGGTCGAAAGGCTAATGCTACGAGCAGACATAGTATGGTACAAATACTCAATAGCTAGGCTACCTCAGTGATGTAACAGGACCTACTATATTGTCTTTTGTGTGAGCAGGAGCACTGACTTCATTGAATCTGGTATTATCTTTATTGATCAAACATTAGTGTTCCTGTATATAATGCTTCGTAACCTACAAACTCTTTACATCCCACAAGAAATAAAGCTGCTTTGGCATACTGTAGTTAAAAAATACTTTCAAATGGTATCCTTTCTCTATTCTACTAGTAATCGGAATCTAGCTTCTGAACCAGCTTTCTAGTACCATGTAGTGTACCAATAGAATGTTAATATACAGTCCAAAAGAAATTTGGCGTAAAACCAATTTAAAACACCTCCACTTTTTTTCTCTTCTTAAGTAGTAAATGGTTTTTTTTGTCTATTTGATTTGTTTGTTTTTTTTTTTGACGGTCAATTGTTCCTTTTTTCTCGTCTATTCGTCACCAGCGTTTTTTTCCTGTACGCGTCTTCGCAATTTGTTCCATTTTTCCCATTATTCTTCAACATTCACATATGCCCGTAAAAATTCCTTCTTTAAAATTCTTTTCTCCATGCTTTTCCATCATATGCATATTCTCTACACTAGAATATTCCACCTAATTTTTTTTTGAAAAAAAACACTAATATTGGCTTTATTTGACGACTTGTTATTGTAGGCAGTATATGCAGGATATATAGATANCACATTAGCCCGGAGAAGTCCTTATCAGGAATTCTCCCTAGCGCGGGCAGATCACATGCGTCGACTTGCATGGTGCCTAGCGCCCAATATTCAAGTCCCCTTGAATACTAACCTCCACACCATCTCATACTCATAAGTGGTATGGTTTGAGGCTGAGCCTAAGCTAAGCCTCGTTAGTAGATTCCACCGACACTAAGTACTCAATACTAGTGCTCGTAGGATTTTTCCTAACACTATGCTCACTCACTCATTACTCACTACTCACTCACTACTTACTACTAAGTCATTACTCATTACTGTAACACTCACTACTTACAACTCACTCACTACTCACGCACTACTCACTCACTAGTCACTCATTACTCACTACTTACTCACTAGTCACTCGCTAGTCACTACAGTGTTTTTCAAAACTATTCAAACCAGCACTACAAAATGGTTCGAACCAAGAAGACAGAATCGTTCAAACTACACTAGCAAAATTATTCAAACCAGTGTGACAAAATGTTTCGTACCCCTTCGCACATCCTTTCAAACCAAATGGCATAATGTTTCACACCAACTTGCATTAGAAATCAATATTCTGAAATCTTAAATCTGACGATTGCCTCATATGTACTACATTTGGGATTCTTGCAGCACCAATCAAGGGTCAAAACGGACGGAACTGAACTGAACTGGACTGGGTTCCTTGTGTTGGAAAATAGCACCGAAGAAGAGCGCGCACGGCGCCCTAGGCTTGCAGGGCACGTCTCTACTAGTTTCCCCACCCGTGGTTGTCCTGACAACCAAGGGTCAGT
>NKZI01002402.1:0-20343 GCA_002370645.1 Metschnikowia sp. 00-154.1 | reverse complement strand
CCATGAGATCCATATCTTATAGTCAAAAGAGATCTCTGGACCTTAAACCATGGTTGCTCTATGGGCCACCTGATTCCCCAGCATTTCTAGCTGAGCTGGAGTTAAAGAATCTACATATTGTTATCCTGCATACAACTTGTTAGGAGTTTATGAAACTTTTGAAGTTATTAGTTTGTTTAATTTTACCAGTATAGGTTTGAATCGTTTTATCACGCTGGTTTGAACCATTCTACAGTGTTTTTCAAAATTATTCAAACCAGTGCGACAATGATTCAAACTAGCGCTACAAAATGTTTCGTACCCCTTCGCACAATCTTTCAAACCATATGGACAAGTTGTTGTATACAGGATAATAAGTAAACCAGTTCAGTTCCGTCCGTTTTTCACCCTTGATTGGTATTTAAAGATTCCCAAATGTGACATAAGAGGCAATCCTCCATATTTAAGATTTTAAATTTAACATTTCAGAATATTGAATTCTAATAAAAGTTGGTGTGAAACATTACGCCATTTGGTTTGAACCATTCTATCTTCTTGGTTCGAAACATTTTGTTGTACTGCTTTGAATACTTTTGAAAAACACTGTATCTTCTTGGTTTGAAACATTTTGTCGTACTGCTTTGAATACTTTTGAAAAACACTGTATACAAGGATATCTGTCTTGTGCGACTTATATATACAAGGATATCTGTCTTGTGCGATTTATATATACTAGAATATCTGTCTGTGGTCTATCTCGATCCCCCTCTTTATATACTTTGGATTCCTTTTGGATTCCTTTTTATTTCCTTCCTTGGACTCCGTCCTCCTGCATCGGACTTGTTATTCCCTTAATCCCTTGCCTGGAATCAAACCTGATGACTCCTGACACCAAGACCTAGTTTATACTATTCGTCTGCACATATATAAATTCCTCGGAACCTCATGAGATTTGACTCTTTACCAATTAGTTCCTTCCTCTGTACCACAGGTAATACCTTCCTGCATACACGGGTCAGGACGGGTCAGGACATCTTACATGTTTAACAAATACCTCTGTGGGTGGTGGGCTGCATATAGTAGTACTGCTCACCAATTCTATGATATGCTGATATTGGTACTTTATGGATATCACGTGACTTACTGAATAATGTGTGAATTTTATTAAAATCATGTAAGTAGCATGATTAGGTGGTTCTGTGATTAGGACTGTACTCTCTGCCGAAATTGTACTATATACCGGATTTGTACTCCATGCCGGAATTTCACTCTGTATGCTACTTACTACCCTAGCACTACGGTAACAAATTATTGCCTAGGGGCGTATTATAGACTCTACTATGCTATTAAGATTGTTTTGGAAAGTTGGTTGTATCACGTGTCCTATAGTTTTCTTTGACTACTTAGGAATGTACGGGTTTATGATGTGACAGTCACTCAATTCTCACATGACCCTCACATGATTTTCACGTGTCCATCACGTGTCCATCACATGGACTTTACAGAATGTACAATTTCTTTCTTTTTTTTTTTTTTGAAAAATTGAGGGGGCTGGATGGCGCTTTATATTGAGGCTTGAGGTTATGTGGGGACGTGGGAGCGTGCGCGCAAGACGTGCAAAAGTAGTAGCTGGTGATGTGCCTATATGCAGGTCCAGTAAACTCGTACAGAGTGTGGAGAACGCCTGGCCCCTCCTGGCCCAGGTCTCGATTCTGCGCTTCTTACCGTAAGGGTGGCTGCAAAGTCTAGGTCACTTTTTGCACCGCCATGTTGCTCCATGATTCCAGCAACCTCGACTTAAGCAACCTCATATTATGGGGCGCCTTATAAAAGCCCCACCCACTTTGCAGTCCATCTATTTTGATGCTTATCTATTCCACTCATAGTAAAACTTTCAGATCCATCGTCACTGTGGATCCCACCAACTTTGAAATTTTTTGGCTCCCATGGAGCTGGGGAGGATTGAGCTCATCGCACCTCCTCAAGGAATCATCTTTCCATGCACCCGCCGCGCAATGTGCATTGTGCATGTACTTTCGCTGCACCCCATATGGACAGTTGGCAACGATCCTCGCTACGGCCCTGAGCCGATTCTTTCTCCGGAAACTCGTACCCCTTTTTGCTTGCGGTGCTGCGGGCCAAGATTGGCTTTTTTCCCCGAAGAATGCGTCACAGGGCTGTGTCGCTGAGGTGTTGTTTGTGCCCCACAACGGCTGCAACTCTTATTTAAGTGCATGCTATCGCTACTATCCATTTCTCCTCTCTAATGCTGGCCCTATACAAGCATTTATCTATGCACGAACCAAGTCGAGTAGATTTGGACCCTTTTTCTGTTTCTGAGCCTGACTACTTCCAGCCTGATCCCTCCCAGTCAATATTTCTCATGGAGCAGACCAACGATGTGCCTCCCAGACGCCTCAAACGTACTTCCCAACTGCTAGACTCGATTGGCTCGCTTAGTATATTCCTGGCGGCGGGTGAAGAAACCGATTACTTCGAAAATGGCTGGTCCTGCATGCTGCCCGCCAAAGCAGGGGTCGAACCTTCCGAGCAGCCTTTGAATAATGAGCCCACCTTCCTGCAGACCATGCCGCCGCTTGGACTGGGCCATGGTTGGTCGGATGAGCTGTTATACCCAAAACCATACGAAGCGTTGAATACAATGGGGGTCTATGTGCAGGACCCACAAACAACCGACGGCAATCCCCAGACCAGTAATTCTCGAGGCACCAATTCCTCCGGGAAATTTGGTCAGCCACCTTATCCAATGGAGTACCCGACATATTTGAGCCAACAGGAGAACGACATTAGCCAGGAAGTTCCATCAGTATTTGAGCGAATAGCCGGGCCTGCACACAAGCCGGCGCAAGGCTCCTGGCATAACAATGAAAGCAAAGCAAAGACGTATCCAAGGAGTTCCGAGGGAATTAAGTGTGAGACGGATGATTCAAGGTATGTCTCTAAACCCCCGAGAAATGGCCCCGAAAATTCCAGGTACGGGAATGAAAATTCACAGTATGCCACTGAAATCCGCTACGGTGCAGGACAGAGGTACGGGGATTTTTTCTATCCTCCCAATGTGCCCGGTATTAGAAATACCCTCGGAAATGCCCGAAACGGAACCGAGGATTCTAAAAGACGCATGGACAAGCCCCGAATCAAATTGCACAAGTGTCCTGTATGCCTCAAGAACTTCAAGCGGCCTCTGTCGTTCCGCATCCACTTTACTACGCACACGGGCATTAAGCTGTTCAAGTGTAACTGGGAAGGGTGTGGCAAGAAATTTAATGTCAAATCCAACATGACCCGCCATCAAAAGTTACACCTCAAGAGAAAATGAGTTGTTTGGAAATTTTTTTGGTGATTTTTGGTTGAAAAATGGTGGAAATTGGTCATGTGGAATTCTATGCAGGACACACAAATCTTACATGCAGGTTTAAAGTAATTGTTCCGTAGATCCAATTCCATTGTAACAAACCTTAAGTGATGATTATTGAAGAACATAAAAACGATTGGTCTAGAAGTAGGTATATTTTTCATGGACAATTTTCATCGTAATCAAGAGTTATGGACACTGTAGCAGCCACATAAAAACTAGGTAAGTAGTTCTACGTTAATGGAAGACTTTCTTGCCAAGTGAAGATTGTGCTAGGGTCTGAAGGATTGTTATAATCACGTGACCAATTTTTTTCTCTTTTTTTTCAATGAATTTGGTAAGAATAAAGAGAGTAGAAGTGATGAGTAAGTGCTCGTAACCAACTCGTAACCAATTCGTAAAAACAGGGTTCATAACGATTACACACACCACCGTTTATCAATATTCACAGTTGAAGCTGCTCAATTAAGTATATTGTTGAAGCCGATGTACACAGATATCGGTCTAGGCAACTTAGTACCTTTTATGGAAGGTTCTCTGTATGCAGTACCCACTGAGTTATTTTCAGAGAATCAGGAGCCAAGGGATTGGGTGGACTTTGGTATTAGGTACAGACGTTTGGGAAGAAAAAATGGGACAGTGCTTATAACCAGGTGATAATCTAGCAATAAAGTATTACTTTCTCATTATAAGAAAGTATCAGACAGGACAAAGGAAGACCAGATATTTTCATACAATACCATAAAGTATCATACAATAACAATTTCAGACGTAAGACCCTTTAACCTTCACCCAGTATCACAGTTTCACAGTTTCAGGGTATCAGGCTTTCAGGGTATCAGTATCACAGTATCAGGCTCTTTGAGTATCAGGCCATTTGAGTATCAGTGTTAGATTCTTAAGTAACGTTCAGGTACTAAGTTATCTTTATTCGTTGATGATTATCCAAAGCAACGAATCGAGCTACTTAAGTAGTTAACAGCAGGGTCGCCTAGTCAACCGTCGTAGCTGTTGTGCTTTGTCCTCCACTAACACATAAATTGGAGCGGTTATGCCCAATGACATCATAGCTTCTATTTTTAACAGAAGACCGCCCGCTCCCTTTTCCGCGAGACGTTGTCCACTCATCGTCTATTCCGACATAACCAATCTTGTATATCCCTTAAGTAGGCTAATATTTTCTCTAGCTGCATAAGGTCTGATTCCGTTGTTTCATTAGTGTATGATCCAAACTTATTCACACTGTATGCTATGTCTGGGCGACTAATGTTCGCTAACCAATTGTATGACCCAAGTATTTCCTGGTTAACCCTCAACAATCTTGCGTCGAGAGGTTTATTCTCTTTATCATGGTCGTATATGTTCATTGGGACGCTTTGACCCTTATATGGGATGTTCGGAATACAAACCGTGGAGATACCGAAGATTTTGGACAACAACAGAGTGACAACAGAGTGGTATTGACAATCAATGGAACCGGAAGCACCCAAAGCCAGAATAAGCCCGTGGACATAAAGGAGAAGCATGTACAAGACAGAGGGAAAAGAGGTGAGGCAAATATCAAGTATATCCTTACAGAGGATAACGTCGCTGATGCACTCACGAAACCATTACAGTCAAGCGCGTTCCACAGGCATCTGTTGAACTTCACAATTCTTCGGTCCATAAATTGGAGCGGTTGTGTCATTGGGAACCAATGAAATCATAGTTTCCAATGACACCATATAGTTGTAGAACTCAAGTATTCATCTCAGTCGTTTCTATTCTTGTCATCATCATTCCCAATGACATCATATAGTTGTGGAACTCAAGTATTCATCTCAGTCATTTCTATTCTTATCTGTAATTATACTATACTAAGAATCTCTTGATCACATTGTCCTCAGACTGACCTGGCTCTATGATTCATGAGAGTAACTTCTCTTCTCTTTGCTTAGTCCTTGTCAATTGCCACCCAATCCCTTTTCTGCGGGGCGTTGACCACCATTAGACTATTCCTGCATATTATGGACCATTCACTGTTTCATCTGTCCTGCTTACATGAATACATGCAGTCACAAAGAACATGTAATACATCAGGGATGTACTGGTTCCTCATGTTCCAACACCCCCCAACTGCTCGATTTACAGCCAATTCGCACCGGAACATATAAAGACAGAAATCCTCACTCAACAATATACACCAGCAGTTTTTTTGCACCAGCATCTTGGAATCAGCATCTTGGAACCAGCATCTTGGAACCAGTATCTTGGAACCAGTTATCTCATACTATTCTGATATATACAGAAAATGTCGATTGTTAAGAGTGCCATAAAATTATATCTGAAAATAAGTCTTGTTTTGAGACATCCTATTTGGTGGAAACTGGAAATACTCTCCTCTAGGCCTCTAATGATAAATCGATGAATTGATGAAATGAATAATTGAATAATTGATTTATGGATTACTTGATCACCTGCACTCACATGTTAAATTCACCCCTCCTTTCTTTCCTCCTCCCTTTTTGAACTTCTGATGGATCATTCGAACTCACATGTTAACAATGGGCATAAACAGAACTAGACGGAAGTATACAGTCCTATACCGAACTATACAATAGTATACCGAACTATACTGAACTATACAATNAGTATACAGTCCTATACCGAACTATACAATAGTATACCGAACTATACTGAACTATACAATATGTTGGAACATGAGGAATCAGTACATCTCTGATGTACTGCATGTTCCATGTGACTGCATGTAAGCAGGACAGATGAAACAGTGATATGCGGGAATAGACTGAGAGTGGACGACGTCCCGTGGAAAAGGGAGCGGGCGGGAACTAAAGAGGATATAGAAGAGAAGACGAGGTTGGGGGTCGAGTATAGTTTAGAGATAATCCTTCCAATTTATGAGTTATTAGATGACAAAGTACAACAAGTTGAGGGGGGGATGGCTTCTCTACAGGAACCCGTGCACCATTCGCGAGCCAACCAAAACTTCTCAATTTCACCATCATGCAACTCACACACACAATGGCAGCAGCCCACCTCGCCAAGTACATCCGCCATGCGCCCGTGAGCAAGCCCCACGTGGATCCCAAGGTCAAGTGGGGCGCCAAGTTGCTCGGCGCCTCCATGTGGTTCTTCATTTTCTACAGAGTCAAGAATGACTTAATCGAGGGCCAACATTAAATACGTAATACATTGATTTCCGAGCAGTTGTAGAAGGGGGAGTGAGAGGAAGTGGGAGAGGGAGAGGGGAAAAAGTGAAGGAAGTGAAGGAAGTGAAGGGGAGGAAGTGAAGGAAGTAAAGGAACTGAAGGGGAATTGGAATGGGTATGAGAGAGAGGGGGCACAGGAGAGGGAGGCGGCACAGGAGAGGGAAGAGGGAGAGATTGAATATGATGGAAGCAAAGAGACTTTATAATGGCTAGGAGATAGTGGAATGAAGGAGAACAGAGAGAAGAGAAGGAAGAGAAGGAAGAGAAGGAGGAGAAGGGGAGAAGGAGGAGAAGGGGAGAAAGAGGAGAAGGGGAGAAAGAGGAGAAGGGGAGAAGGAGGAGAACAAAGGGAAGAAGCAAAATATCCACCTTCAACTTATCCAGATGGAGACTCTGCACATTGGTGTACAACACCATATCGAAGAACTTGGCCAACGCCTTATCGTGCAAAGAGTCTCCACCGTCTCAACGGGATTTCCGAGGAATCGCCTTCTTGTTCTTATTTTGAAGCACCCTCATCTTGTCAGTCACCAAACAGATGTGTGCCAAACCCTCCTCCAACACTACAGCTTGAACCTCGGCCTTTTTTTCCACCGAAAAAGCCCTAATCACGGATCCATAACTGATTTCGTCCCATTCAGGCTCATTGACCTTGAGTCTTGTTGATTTGAGTCTTGTTGAGCTGTACTTAGGCACTATGTTCTCATGGCATCATCACTGGTCACATAGTCGACGGACACGTCTTTCTTGTCGTGGAGCACCAATGAGAGGGATCCGCTTTTATCCTTCTCGAGAGCAATGGTTTTGTTGAAGCTTTTTTTGTTGAAGCTTTTTTTGTTGAAGCTTTTTTTGGTAGGTGTATCCTAGCGTGGTGTCAAATGTACTCTGCAGTGGTTGGTGCTTCTAAGTGAAGGTAGCAGAGATGATGCTTAAATTTTCAGGTACTGATTTTCCTCTACAGATTGGTCTTTGCAAGGGAAGAGACCACGGATAGCTAGGAGTGGAGGGAGGAAGAGATTATGATAGGTAAGGGAGAGAGGAGAAGAGAGGAATGGAGAGGAATGGAGAGGAAAAGAGAAGAGAGGAAAAGAGAGGAAAAGAGAGGAAAAGAGAAGAGAGGAATGGAGAGGCAATAAATCGGAATGAGGAGGGATTGAATATGATGGGAGGAAAGAGACTGAATTTTCATTCATCTTCATTCATCTTTATTCATCTTTATTGTTAACCACGATTTGGTAACGTGTACCCCAAAAGTCTCAGATGCAGGCGACACTCTCCAAGTTGCCTCTTTTAAGAGTCACTTGGGTGTACGGGTTTATGTCAGAATTATTGGCAATATTGGCTCTGACTCGTTCGGAATAGAATTGAAGTATTCCCATCATTGATGCCGAAGTTGATACTACTCATGCCAAAACCATTGCGAACCAGACCTCTGGGGTTGCTGTTATTCTAGTGGAGTAATCGGGGGAAGAATCGAATTTTATTCCCTCCGTGACCATAGACTGAATTAAGGTGACTATTTCGATATTCCCATTACCTACTCCTGGACTATTCAGTTATTCTTCAGTCCACTAGTGGACGGTTCCTCCAGATATACACGCTGTTCAAACAGTTTTGGTTGTTGCAGAGGAATTGAAAGAAGTCAAGCATACTGTTTTTTAGTGTGTGGTTGGTTGTATGCCTATACAATTCATCGTATCGATCACGCAAAGAAACCCTATGTTCTTTATCCTTGAAATTCTTTCACCAAGGCCTAGTTTCAAATTCTTCCACCAAGGCCTAGTTTCAAATTCTTCCACCAAGGCCTAGTTTCAAGGTTCAGTTCCATGGTTCAACCTCCACTCATTCTTCAGTTTCTACTGATTATCATCATTCTCAGATTCTTAAGCATCTACTCATTCTTTCTCTATCTTTCCTTATCTTTCCCTTGTTCAGTCTCCTCATGCTACCTAAGTGGACAAGGTATCGGAATCATAGGAGGTCAATGGCGATGTAAGCACTGATACTTAAGTGGAGTACATAGTGTAATATAGTAGTATAAAGTACATAGTATAATATAGTAGTATAAAGTACAGTATAAAGTATAGTATAGTAGTATAAAGTGCAGAATAAAGTATAGTGGGGTGATGACCTAGTAGTATAGAGTAAAATATAATACAGTACAATACAGTATAAGACAGCACAGAGTATAGCTTAGTGCAGAGACCAATACCATATAATAGTAGTACTGGTGCTTAAGTGTGGTACAGAGTATAGCCAGAACTATAGCCAGTACTATAGCCAGTACTATATCCAGTACTATAGAGTATAGAGTAGAGTAGAGTATAGTATAGAGTATAGAGTATAGTATAGAGTATAGAGTATAGAGTATAGAGTATAGTAGAGTAGAGTAGAGTAGAGTAGAGTAGAGTAGAGTATAGTACAGTATAGAGTAGAGTAGAGTATAGTATAGAGTAGAGTAGAGTAGAGTATAGGTGGTGAATGTTAGAATTATTAAATAACCTCCTGAATCATAATCCATGGTCTTCATGCTAGCAGGTCGACTTCCATCTTATGAGGGAGTCAACGAATTTAGATGGTGTCACTATTGACGGAGGTCTTCTGGAACCTCATGTGGTAAGTCCTTCTCTTTAACACCTTGACATGATCAAGTTCCATAGCGTCACCACTTTGACATCCAGAATTTTTGTTTTCCGGGTGATTTGGTGACCTTGGGCTTCCCTAGATTGTTCGATTTATTCTGGATATTCTGTTTGTTTCTGCCTTGTGTTTTGAAATTCTAGAGCACTATTGGTGATACACTAGTACAATACAGTAGTATAGAGAAAAATATAAGCCAGCACATGGCAGTACAGAGTAAGTACTAGAGTAGTATGAAGTATAGTACTATAGAGTAGTATGTAGTATAGTACTATAGAGTAGTATGTAATATAGTACTACAGAGTCGTATAGCCATTAGTAAGTACTATAGAGTAGTATGTAATATAGTACTATAGAGTAGTATGAAGTATAGTACTATAGAGTAGTATGTAATATAGTACTATAGAGTAGTATGTAGTATAGTACTACAGAGTCGTATAGCCATTAGTAAGTACTATAGAGTGGTATGTGTTAGATCCACCATAGGTAGTACCCTACCTATTAAGGCATTTTGAGCCTACACTGTCTAATCCTAACAATAGCCACTTCAAGACGCTGCGGTCCAACACCATACGATGTTGGGACTGCGTTCATCGCTATTGTTCTCGTGCTTAGTCGCACACCCTCTCCTCTAAAAGTATTTAAGTACTCAGATTCCCCCTAGGAGGAATCATCGGCGAATGAACATAGTAACCTGAGTACCTGACGTAAACCGGAGTATAACAGTATGTAGTACAGTACTATAGAGTGGTATATTACTACAGAGTGGTGTAGCCATTAGTAAGTACTACAGAGTGGTATAGCCATTAGTAAGTACTACAGAGTGGTATAGCCATTAGTAAGTACTACAGAGTGGTGTAGCCATTAGTAAGTACTATAGAGTAGTATGTAATATAGTACTATAGAGTAGTATGTTATGTTCTTTAATACATTTATGCCTAAACTCTTATATTCGTTGATGGTTCCTCAAAGAGAGGAACCGGGGCGGCTTATATACCTTTTGAGAGAAACGTGGCACCGAAAAACTCCACCAGAACAATGGTAAGGATTGTTCTGGAATATTCGAAAAGGGCCTCTGATTCCCGGATTGTCACAATGACCAAATGCCGTGTCACGACATTTGTAGTAGACAATTCTAGATTCGGACATCGTAGGCTCCATAATGTATCAATAAGTAGTGTTCTACCTATTGTGGTATTATGGTAGTGTGGTATTATGGTAGTGTGGTATTATGGTAGTGTGGTATTATGGTAGTGTGGTATTATCATAGTGTGGTATTATGGTAGTGTGGTAGCATATGATAATATATTGTCATGAATGAGATTCACAGACGGGCAGAAAACAGCCCATGGCACAGGCTACAGGAACTCAGAGACCCGAAGATACCTCACAGGGATCCGGAGATACCTGCAGACCGCCCCGGATTACTCACGTAACAACGGAGACTGAATCCTGACTACCCACGTAACAACGGAGACTGAATCCTGACTACTCACGTAGCGACGGTTTGACTATAAAAATGGGAAATACCCGAGGGCCTTTGAGAGACCAGTCTTTTTACCTAGTTTAGTTCAAATACAAGTTCCAGGTTGGACTCCAGAAGCCAGCTGCAGAAGCCAGCTGCAAACCCGACTCCTCTTAAGCGAACAGAACCCCCAAACGAACCCCCAAACGAACCCTAACATATACTTTATTGTATGTATGTTAAGTACGGCATTAGTAGTATGGTAATATGGTAATATGTACATTTGGTATATAGGGGTAGTACTAAGGTAGCTTTAATGTAGTAAATACATCTGGTAATGTGTTAGTCTAGTATGTATGGTAGTATGACAGCAGTAGTATGACAGTAGTAGTATGACAGTAGTAGTATGACAATAGTGATAACACATTCCTGTGTACTACCCTAGCATATACATTATACTAAAATTTCACGTGATCCAACCCAATATACCTGGGACTAGTTATATACATGGCACGGTAGCTCAGTACGGATCCACTCACGCACACTATTAAGCCAATCACTATTAAGCCAATCACTATTAAGCCAATCACTATTAAGCCATTCCCTATTAAGCCAATCACTATTAAGCCATTCCCTATTCGCCCATTTATTATTGACCCATTTATTATTTAGCCATTTATTATTTAGCCATTTATTATTTAGCCATTTATTATTTAGCCATTTATTATCTAGCTATTTATTATCTAGCCAGTCCCTATTTATTATTAACCTATTCATTATTAACCTATTCATTATTAACCTATTCAATATTAACCCATTTATTATTCACCTCTACATTATACCTTGTTTCAAATAGGATCCTGTGCATGGGTACAATTCCTAGTCCGGTACACAGTGACGGGGCCCAGACCCTCCAACAATGGCCTGCAACCTGTGGCCGTTGCAACGTACTTACCAAGCAACATGGAACAGCCGCGCAGTGCGCAGCCTGCACCCGCGCGCGGAACAATGTCACCATCCCTCCTCCACATCCAGGCATCATAATGGAAGCCCAGCACCGACTCCGGGAGGCCGTGGTCAACGGCAATCTTGCCATCACTAAGCGGCTCCTTGCGCGGTACCCTGAACTTTGGCTTAATCCTGATCCGCAGAATCGCGGCTGGTGCAATCTCCACTATGCGTCATATCATGGTAACTACTTGGTGTGCTTCCACCTTATCTCGAAGATGGCCGGGTCCCAGATGCGGCTAGAGCTTTCTGATGTGGATTTGGTGACCTTTGATAATCTTACTGTGCTTCATTTGCTGATATTAAATCAGTTCCTGCAGACGCTCCACTTGCTTCTTCAGGAGTTTTCTTCCCGTCGCTGGATCGACTACCGGGGCGGGCCTTTGGGCCGGACCCCGCTTCATTATTGCTGTGTGAACAACTTTGTGGATGGTTTTAAGTTATTGTTGGAATTTGGTGCTGATTGGTCGCTTGCTGATGATAATGGAGACACGTGTCTTCACTTGTGCTTTGCATACCTGTCGTTGGCCTGCATGGAGCAGTTGGTCCGCTTTGTGACGGAGCAAGCTTCTGAACGGGAAGGGGGGTCTCCGGGGCTATTTAAACTGGGCTCTGACTTGGATTTGCGTCCTTCCGACCTGGCTGTGCTGGACTCTCCGGAGTTAAGTGCAAACTGTAATTTAAAGGGGTCTCTGGATTCTTCCCATTCTTCTGAGTCTAAACGGGATGAGGGGGAGGAGCCTGAAAGTGCATTGGAAAGGGCTTTTCGAAAATTGGAACCGCTAGAAAAGGTTCTTAACCATCGGAAGTACCCTCCCCTTCTTCTAGCGGGGACTTTCGAGCTCCAGAACAATTATGAGACCTTGAAAACAACGTGGGTCCAAAAGGCTCTTTCGGAACACCTTGTCAATTCACCCCTACATTTCTACCCCTTTTCCAGCCCACAAAAAGTTTCGAAAATGGCCCTGCCTTTGACTACGCTCCAGAACAATTCCCGTGTTTCCGATACTTCGGGCTCTGTCGGCTCCGACCGGGCTGATACACTCGCTGAAGAGCCACAGTTGGTACTAGGCAAAGCTGAAAATAAGGGGCTCCAGAATTATGGCTCTCAGAACCCTGGCTCCCAGAACGACCCCGAAATCGTATCGCTGCGCAGGAAACACCTGGCTTCGTTGCCCCCTGTTCACATTGCAGACGAGAGGCCACTCATGTATCGACGCCATTCCAAGTCCTTGGTTCAGGGCTTTGGCCCAAGATCATCGTGGCTGTTCCAGGGAGGGTCTCCTATGCAGGTGAGGATTCCCAGCACGCCCCATAGTGCGCTTTTCAACCCCAAAAGTCCTCTCCAGGTGGAATTCACAAGGACGCAGTCCAGGAAATCACTCAGTTCCATGCCGCAGGCTCGGCTGGCGCTGGAATCAGGAAGAGACTCCGTTTCCGACTCTAAGCTGTCTTGCAGCAAAGATGTTACTTCCGACGAGACCATTTCGTTGTCCAATAAGAGCCAGTCGTTCCCAGTGGTGACTCCGCCGGGTTCTCTGAAGTCTCATCAGTTCCACTTTTCTCCGCTTTCTCAAAGCCGTCAAAGAAGTGTTTCAGGGTCCAGTTCAAGTGTGGATGTCTCTAGGAATGAAATGGTAAGGCCAGTAGAATCTGGCCGAGAGTTGGGAAAAACATCTAGCACAAAATTTAATCCCTCTACAACGCTCCGACGCAACTCATCGACTCCTGCAGTGATGCATCTGATGGGAAGCATAGAGGCTGTACACAAGCGGCCCATGAAGTTGACCAGCGAGCTCCAGAAAAAGCCGTCCTTTTCCGAAGACCCAGCTGATGCCTTGGAGAAGTCCATGGCTGCAGATACTTCCATGGAGCTGCTTAGCGAAGAAAAGGTACTTACGTTCAGTACGCCACGCATGCTCTCGAGGACAAAGTTTGATGATAAGCTGAAGGAGTCGGCCAAGAGGTCCGGCAACGTCAGCAGCATCAGTTTTACGAGTATCAGAGACGAGTAGGGGAAGACATCAGGAGAGAACAGATTTAGAAAAGATTTAGAGAGGGAGAAGGAAAGATATAGGAAGGGCAGATGGAATAGAATGGGAAAAAGAGAAAGTGCTAAGTACTGGGGAAAGTACTGGAAAAAGCACTAAAGTACTGAGAAAAGTACTGGAAAAAGAGAGTACCTGGAAGAAAGTTCAGGACCAGAAAGAACTAGACAGAGAAAGATCTATTTCCTGGCGTACCAAGACTAGCTCTAGTCTCAGTTGACACAACCAGAATTTGCTCGACAAGCTAGCTTAAGCCAAATCAGGTCTTAATTCAACTGGAACTAATGTAACACAGTTGAATATTAGCTTATTTCTGCTGATTTGCTTGGCTGAACTTGGTTAAAGTCCTACCCTTCCATATCCATAGACTCCTGGTCCATACTTTATAGAGAGGAGACTCCATAGTAGACTCCAACGGTTATTTATAGTATGAAACATCGTAGTTTAGAATCATCATAGCCAGTTTTATATAATGTGTAGGTTTTCACTACAGTCACGTGACACAAATACAGTTTCATAAGTATGAAAGATCTTTTACTGGGAATAATTACCTCCCCTCAATTCAATTTCTTTATAAAGATCATGGAGTGGTGTCCACTAATACACAATACTATACACTACTATACACTGTTAATAATCAATCCAGGTCCTCATTAAACATCAGTACCTCTACACTATTTAAAATTGGTGGGTCTGGTGTCTGGAGACATCTTGGTATGTCCTCCCTCAGTTGATATATATTCTTGGTGGTTTTATAGAATAGTGGGAGCTTGTTCTTTTATATTGGGGTGAGCCTTCACACGACCTCAGTCACGTGAGTGACCGTGGTCTCAGGGAAACGTGGAGCCGCGGCTCTTGTTTCTCAACATACACTACTATACTATGACTAACTATGACTAACTATGACTATACAATCACTATTAACTACTAGTCATTACCAATCTTCTACACTGCATTCAGCCTACGCATGTGAGCGTTTGAGATTAGCACCCGAATTTTCTTCAGATCTCAGCGCGATACTACAACTCCAAACACTTTCCACACTAGGCTATGGTTGTCGACAATTCCGCTTCTGAGGACTCTGATAACTTCCGATTTTTTGGGCTTGGTGGGTGTAATGAGGTCGGAAGACTACTACACTATAATTCCACAGACTATGATAAACCACACTGTACATATACTACAGACTGTATTAACCTACTATAGACTGTTAAGAGTTTCCATAGACTCTCTGGTAAGTTGGAATTGCTAATGGCATTGGCCTCCAATAACTCTCTCAAGTACGGTGTTTCAGGGTTCACCTTAGGTCACTTATATTCTTCTCTAGACTAGATATCAGTGAACTGTACTCACAATTGATGCCCTTTCAAAACATTACCGGGATCCCAGATATATATAGTTCTCCTCGGAATTGAATACAGGAATGAATTCCGAGGTCATCTTTCTCCAGAAACCCAATCGGAACCACAGCATTACCGACAGCATTACCGACAGCATTGCGACCAGCATTAAGGGACAATACTGGAGGCTAGGGAAAGTACTAGCAGCATTGACTTCCAATATTGTCCCCTGGTATTGTCCGCAGTATTATCCTCTAGTATAGTTCTTAGTCTTTTCCGCAGTATTATCCTCTAGTATTATCCTCTAGTATTATCCTCTAGTATTATCCTCTAGTATTATCCTCTAGTACTGTCCCTAGTACTATCCTCTAGTATTATCCTCTAGTACTGTCCCTAGTACTTTCCGATTGTCACAGCTGTTTTTATTCTTGGAATCCCGTTACCGGTCTTCAACATCATTGATTCCCAGGACCGAGCTCATCCGTTATACACAGGATGCAACCCTCGAGTTCATCATCGTGCATCGGATGCGACCTCCAGAACGTCATGTATCCCGCCTGGTTTCATCTGCACACTATAGTCGTAGACACATGTGAGCTTGGCCCATCTGCCCAATTCAGTGTTTCCGTTCTGTACTGCAGGTAGTATTATTCATCGTGTCCTGCACACAATGATTGTCATGGCTCACAACTTCAACTTATAATACTATGAGTGACAGAGCAGCAGGACATTTCAACTTGTGTTTTAGTATATATATATATATATTGATATTGATATTGATATTGATATACAGGGATAGGTAAGTTGTGCCTTACAAGATTGAAGTCTTAAGATGGGGTGCGGACTCTGCTTGGTTTTTATCTACTCGTCTATGACTTGCACAGCTCTATTGTCTGCATACAACATATCCACGAAGTACCTCACCTCCATGTTGACAGGACGGAATGCGATGTGCTAGAACACTGGTGACTAGGTGACGCCGTTTTCAACTACTTAAGTAGCCCATCCCCCCTCTGGAGAACCATTGGTGAATGAACATACTAAACAGAGTACCTGACGTAACAACAAGAAACTAACAATACTATAGTATGATACTGTGCTGTACTCTACTAAACTACTATACTATACTATACTATACTATACTATACTATACTATACTATACTATACTATACTATACTATACTATACTATACTATACTATACTACACTATACTATACTACACTATACTATACAGCGACGATGACTATACTATACTATACTATACTACACTATACTACACTATACTATACAGCGACGATGACTATACTATACAGCGACGAAGACTATACTATGACTAGAATTGGACTATGGACTATACTAAGGACTGTGATATGGACTATAATAGAGACTGGCTATACTATATCTGAAAGTATTACTATAAATATGGACTAGGTTCATACCATAACTATACTATAACTATAAATATGGTCTTATATTACACTTACTCTGGAAAAAGGGACAGTTTTGTACTGAAATATTGTATGTGCCTGCATATACCACAAGTCTTTCTTAGGCCTCACGCGTCTTTCTGTAGTTAGTAATGGCTCCTCCCAAGACAAAAAAACAGGCCTCCATCAGCCGCTTCTTTTCTCCCAAAAGTAGTGCTGGACCACCAATTGCTTGCCCCACTCCTTCTAGTTCATCTAACCTGCCTCCAGCCAAAAGACCTGTCTCCATAGGTGTGACTGCCTCTCCATTACAATATAAGTCTAGGAAGATACTGAATAATGGAGCTAGCAACCTGAAACTAGTCTCAAACGAATCTCCAAACCTAGAAGATTTCAACGGTACCAAAAACAATGACATTACCCCAGCGAAAGAGGAAATAAATGTCCCTAAGACATCTGCAAACACCCGTACCTCCCGGCTCAAACCATCCAAGCCCCCAAAACTAACTCCCCTAGAGCTGCAGTACACCCAATTGAAGCAAGATAACCCAGACAAGGTTCTTGCCATCCAGGTGGGCTACAAGTACAAGTTTTTCGGACAAGATGCTGTGGTGGCATCTCTGCTTTTGAATATTATGCTAATTCCAGGCAATATCCATTTGGAAGAGAGGGTACATGACCGGTTCGCTTATTGTCTGATTCCAGATGTTCGGCTCCATATCCATCTCCAACGTCTCCTCAACCACGGCCTCAAAGTGGGGGTAGTAAAGCAGACGGAATCGGCAGCCATCAAATCAGTTGAAAGCACCAAGTCTTTATTCCAAAGACAAATCACCGCGGTTTATACAAAGGCTACTTATATGGGGGACGAAAATGTGGACGAAAAAACAAGTGTAGACGAGCCTGGTGACGATTACATTGTGTGTATCTATGAGAATGCAGGGGAAAACGTGACTACACTTGTGGGTGTGCAGCCAGGAACGGGGGAAATCGTGTATGACGAGTTTGTATGTTCACGTGATGAATTGGATACCCGGCTTGCATATATGAGGCCTAGTGAAGTTATATTGGTTGGAGACGGCTCAACAGGGAAGGACCGTAGCCTAATTGAGAGTGAACTGGACGAAAACGGAAGGGAACTGACTAAAAATGGTAGTGGAATGGACCGATTGGGAAAACAAAATACGCTTGAAACGTCTCTCAAACTCCAGTTCTCAAATGTTTCTGTCTATACAGTCCTCCCTAAACCCAGTGACCAGGTCCAGCTCAATTTGGAGGCCCTCTTCAATTTGCCTCAAACAAACCATCTCCCCGAATACTTTGCGTTGAACTTTACTCCTTCAATGGTATCCTGCATCTATGAGCTAGCCCGGCATCTCCAGGAGTTCAACCTCAGCAATATCTTCTCAGTTACTTCCAACATCACCCCTTTTTCCGATTCAAATACCTTCATGGTGTTGCCTGCAGGTACTCTTCGAGCCTTGGACATTTTTCTGGTTCACGATGACCCTGGTGCTCGAAAAGGTACGCTTTTATGGCTTCTCCAGAACACTATCACGCGGAGCGGAACCTCTATGCTCCGCAAATGGATCAGCAGGCCGCTTGTACGAAAAGAAGATATTGTGAAACGTTTGAATGCGGTGGAGACTTTGGTTAGTGGTGATTTCGTGCATATTTTGGATGCTTTTCGGGGCGCACTAGTCAAATTGGGCAAGAGCGGCGTGGAGATTGACCGCTCGCTTACCAAAATTCATTATTCCGCTACACAGGAAAACGACCGGGTATCCAGGAAAGAGGTTTTTCTAATGCTCAAGTGTCTAAGCGACGTTTTGCAGGTGTTTAGGGACTTTGGGCCTACGTGTGTGGCCGATTTCCGGGCCAAGTTTCCCCAGGACCAGCTTCTCGGGGAACTTTTGGACCAGATGCTGGTG
The DNA here is from genome assembly GCA_002370645.1 of Metschnikowia sp. 00-154.1. Classification (NCBI taxonomy): domain Eukaryota; kingdom Fungi; phylum Ascomycota; class Pichiomycetes; order Serinales; family Metschnikowiaceae; genus Metschnikowia; species Metschnikowia sp. 00-154.1. Next base: position 1,916 of record NKZI01002402.1, on the reverse strand, counting down.
CACAGCGAGGAAAAGATCATCGATGGGCTCATGCAGCAAATTGACGCTGGAATTGCGCTTTCTCTGCTTGAAGCTTCGGAAATGAAACAAAGATTCTTCCTCCTCGAGTCTGATCCCAAGTTCGCCAGTGTTCTTCAGGAGAAGGCCTCCATACAGGAAGTGGAACAACAATTGGATGCAGAACTCGGTAATATCCGGACCCTCTTGAACAGACCCCATTTGCAGTACGTCTCCGTGCTCAAAGATACGCATTTGATCGAGGTCCGGAACGGGAAGCAGACCGACTCTCTTCCTGCAGACTGGCTCAAGATTAGTGCCACCAAATCCGTTTCCCGCTACAGGCCTGCATCTGTTACGGCTCTACACAAGCAACTCCAGTACCATACGGAAAAACTCTTGCAGGAAAGTGACCGATGCTTCAAGACTTATTTGCAGGAAATCGACCTGCACCACGAGTACATTCGGAGGGTGGTCACGTGCTTGGCCCAATTCGACTGTCTCCTTTCTTTGGCTACTGCAGCTAAGTCGGAGATTTCACATACGAAGCCGGAAATCGTGGAGAGCCAGATTATTAAGATCAAACTGGGCGTTCATCCTGTTCTCCTGCACATAGCACAGCAGAGCTATGTTCCCAACGATATCAATATTTCTTATGATGAAAACAGGGTGCTTATTATCACGGGCCCGAATATGGGAGGAAAATCTTCGCTTGTGAAACAAATAGCTCTTTCGGTGATTATGGCACAAGTGGGAAGCTTCTTGCCCTGTACTCAAGCACAGCTTGGGGTATTTGACTCAGTACATATTCGAATGGGAGCCAGCGACAATATCTTAAAAGGTCAATCGACTTTCATGGTGGAGATGCAGGAATGTGCCAATATTATCCAGAGCTACAGCAACAAATCGTTGGTGATTTTGGATGAGATTGGCCGAGGCACAGGAACAAAAGATGGAGTGGCCCTAGCGTACTCCATATTGAAGTACATTATCCAGGACCCCAAGTCTCCAGTCACGCTCTTTATTACGCATTATCCATCGTTACATGGGCTAGAACATGAGCACAATGCAGTCCACAACTATCACATGGCGTTTCTCGAGCGCAAGGAGAATGGTTCCGATTGGCCCGAGGTCATTTTCCTTTATAAAGTGGTGCGTGGCGTTGTTTCCAATTCCTACGGGTTGAATGTGGCCAAATTGGCAGGCATAGAGACCAGGATCATCGATGCTGCATATGAGGTATCGGAGAAAATGAAGCAAGACTTCGAGAACCAACTCTGGCGGAGTATACAGGAATTTGACAAGCAAGATGTTTATGCATCGCTCAAAAGGGTTCTCCTGCTGTTCGACTAGGTCAATGAATGTGCAGGTGATTAAAAGAAACTGTCTTTATACATTCGAGATGCCATACATGATACATCTGATATAATAGTACACATTGATTTATATGTGATACATGTGCTAAAGCAGATTTTCAGATCCTATATGGGTAATCCATGGACCATGTGGTAGTCCGTGGACCATGTGGTAATCCACGATCCTTGTGGTAATGCACGATCCTTGTGGTAACCCACGATCCATGTGGTAATCCAAGATCCTTGTGATAATCCAAGATCCTTGTGGTATTTGAGCCTACGATTACCGATCATTTGCAGCCACTTCCAACTGGCTATGTTCGCTCTGCCTTTAATTTTTGAGTAACACTGATTCCTCTCTTTGGGAATTATCCAATACAGACACTAGGTATGAGACGTATACAACAATAATCTGACACATATATATCTGATATGGGTAGAGGGTTTATCTAGTAGAGTATATACTGTACTAGATAAGTGTAGAGTAACGTAGAGTAACGTAGAGTAACGTAGAGTAACGTAGAGTAACGTAGAGTAACGTAGAGTAACGTAGAGTAACGTAGA
>NKZI01002395.1:0-15186 GCA_002370645.1 Metschnikowia sp. 00-154.1 | reverse complement strand
TCAAAAACGTCACGTTTTTTTTTTTTTTTTTTTGACAGCGATATTGTGAAGCTTGAAGAAGAGCTGGTTACCTAGTTTGGCTACGAAATTTGGCTACGAAATATGCCTACGGAATTTGGCTACGGAATTTGACTACGAAGTTTGCCTACGGAATTTGACTACGAAGTTTGCCTACGATTCAATGTCAGGTTTCTTTGTACGGACGGACGAAAGACCTCAAGTAGTTTCTACTCGAGATGAAATTTCTTCGGGAATGAATGCGGAAGAACAGGAGATTGATGGTGAGCCAGTGAGTGCTCGTCGCAACGTATCTTTCAATGAATGTGAGTTAGAAGCAGTATCAAAGGCTCAGCTTCCACTACCGAAGCTAAACTCTTTGGAAGGAATCTTTGAGGGAAGCAGAGAAGCTGTATGGTTACGCAATCTCATGAAAGATTTGAAGATAGAGCAAAATGATGACACAATGCAAGTGTGGTGTGACAATACTAATATAGTTGAGCATGTGTCTGATATGATGTTCAAGAAAGGGACCAGGCACGTTGAAAGGAAGTATGCAGTGATAATCCAATATGTGAGAAGAGGTTTATTGAGCGTTAAACAAGAGAAGCCTGTTTCAATCCATACAACGACTTGTTTAGTCTAAGGACCCGCATCCGCTGGAGAAGGTTGATGATCAGACTTAGAAGTTGGAAAATGGCAAAGATCAAAGCTTTCATCGACTCGAACAGTGGTCAATACTTCGTTGATTTGATTTGGTTTCAGGTCGTGAAATTATCGATTCTCCAAAAAAAAAAACTACTGGACCTGGTAACCAATTTGTTCTCTTTGATGACGAGCCTTTGAACTTCCCTTCTTGAGACACCGAAGTGTACTCGCTCAACCAGTTTTTGTTCCTTACCGGAGGTGCGGTTATTTGAGTGAATATCCATGTCTTGGAATCCCAAATTGTGGTGAAAAACCGTATTTCCAAGGAATCAAGCATTGAAACCACGATTTCCATTCAAGGTGTCAACGACTCAGAGGTGACTCAAACCACGATTTCCATTCAAGGTGTCAACAACTCAGAGGTGACTCAAAACAGCTTCATCAAATTTTTTGTGTCGGGTGGAATGGCAAAACTTTTAAAAGTTCTTTTCAACTTATGTTTTAGTATATGTATTGATATACAGGGATATGCAAGTTGTACCTTACAAGACCAAAGTCTTAAGACGGGGCGCAGACACGTTTGATAGTTATTCACTTGTATATGACCTGCACACAATACACCACTGCCTTGTATACAACACACTACGTAGTATCTTGACTCCGTGTGTTGATAGTTCTTGAAAGTTCAGTTCCCAACCATCATCTACACTCCACAATACGTTCTATTTGAGACCCAGTTCGGACTCACCCAGTGTCCTGGTACTTAGACACTATAAATAGCGAGCCTTTTACATTGGCATGAGCTTTTTTTTTTACATGGACTGGAATGGTGAAGAAGTCAATCTTTTATGTATATATACTAGATAGTAGACTAGATAATAGACTAGATAGTAGAGTAGATGATAGAGTAGATAGTAGACTAGATGGTAGACTAGATGGTAGACTAGATGGTAGACTAGATGGTAGACTAGATGGTAGAGTAGATAGAAGACTAGATGGTAGAGTAGATGGTAGAGTAGATGGTAGAGTAGATGGTAGAGTCGATAGTAGAGTAGATGGTAGAGTAGATAGTGTTGAACGTTAGCATATACCAATTGGTATACAGGAACCGTTATATAGTTGGACTGCGATAACTCTCTCAAATGAGCGACTTGGGAAATCAGTTCTGTCATCTGTCTTGTAACTCTATTGCTATGTAAAGTAGCGAGTTCGTGATGTCTGTTTCACAATTGATACCGCTCAACACTGAGCAGGATCCTTGCTATATATAGTTAATCCTGGGGACTCCCAAACGATCTCTCTCCTTCGTCAAACTCCCTCATCTATATTGTCTTCTCCGAAACAATGCTCAGAGTTAGACCAAAGCTAGACCAGAGCTAGACCAGAGCTAGACGAGAGCTAGACGAGAGCTAGACGGGAGCCCATAGAGCCCTAGCTCTACCTTTGTCTCTTCTTCAACAATACCCAACATTGTTTCATCTGGATAGCTTGGCATGAGCATGCAGCACCCGCACATGTACTGGTCTCAAGTTCATCAGTCACATGTCGCGTGTTCCAACAGATAGTAGAGTAGATGGTAGAGTAGATGGTAGAGTAGATGGTAGACTAGATGGTAGAGTAGATGGTAGAGTAGATGGTAGAGTAGATGGTAGAGTAGATGGTAGAGTAGATGGTAGAGTAGATAGTAGACTAGATGGTAGACTAGATGGTAGACTAGATAGTAGACTAGTTAGTAGACTAGATAGTAGACTAGATAGTAGACTAGATAGTAGACTAGATAGTAAATATCGGTGGTCAATAGAGACTAGAGAGTTTGTTAATTGGTAAATATAGTAGAGACTATACTGTAGAGTAACATATGTTTAGTGGAAGTTAGATCCGATCCGGGTCTTGCACGACCCATCTGATAATCACTTTGGCCCCAGATTTTTCTGGAGAATTTTATTCTGGAAACGAGCATTCTAAACGTACTCTTTTTTTTTTTTGAATTCATGTCCATTTCAAAGAATCAAAATTCACATAAGAGGGACAGAAATGGGGAGTACTCTGAAGATGTAGCTGGTAATCCCCACTATATGCACACCCATACTCTATAGACTCTCAGTAGAATGTGTATATGTTCCATGGTGTCTAGCACCAATACTAATACTACTAGTAATACTAATACTAACACTAGAGCTACTAGTAATAAATGTTTCCACCTCATGTACTACTATAAAAAAACTACTTTACATACAGTAATACTAGCATTAGTGTTAGATCCACCATAGACAGGACCCTGCCTATGAAGGTATTATGAAGTCTCTCAGTCCGATTGTTACTATGGTGATACGGCATTTGGCCATCAGGGCACTTCATGCATAGATGGCCTCTTTCGAATATTCCAGAACAATCCTTACANCTTCATGCATAGATGGCCTCTTTCGAATATTCCAGAACAATCCTTACAATTGTTCTGGTGGAGAGTTTTTCGGTTCCACGTTTCTCTCAAAGTTATATAAACCACCTCGGTTCCTCTCTTTGAGGAACCATCAACGAATTTAAGAGTTTAGGCATAAATGAATTAAAAGAACATAACCATTAGAACCAGAACTAATACTAATACTAGTACGATTAGTACTACTAGTAAGTGTCTCCTAAATGTTAACTAGTATATGGCGTGCAGACTCGAGAAATGACCCATTTTCAACCTCTTAGCTGGATTTTTAGTTGGGTTATTGCACGATTTTGAACATTGAAGAAACCGGGGGTATACCCCGAGTCGGAACCCGAAGGCCGTTTTTTTTTTTTTTTTGTTCCGAGGGTACGTATATGCAGGCATATACATTATATACAGTTCCGACCTATTGACATGGGTCGTTTTATCCTCCATAAAAAAAAATAGATTTCAGATTTTCCAGCGGCAATGCTTTTTGATTGGTCTCGAAAAGTAATTCCCTTACTGGGAACTTTGGACCTGAAGTGTGGAGGGAGAAACAGTGAAGTCATGTGCCAGGTAATCTATTCCGAGGTTTTTTCCGGGGGTTAGTCCGGGGTCAGTACAAGCATAATCAGCCCAACTTCTGTAGTCCCGGAATACATAATACACCAATACCAGAACACACAAAAATATCACTTACTCTATTATTATATTTGTCGTTTGTAGGAGCTCATAACAGTTTGAAAATCCTCCATATAGTCAAGATCACGTGATACTATTCAAGTCTGATTATAGTGTGATTCTAGTGTAATTATTAGTGCTGATGGTGGTGGATAACCGGGGTTCTAAAGGGTGGCTAGACGAGGTGTAAACCAGGGTGGTAAATCGGGTGAGACGAATCGGTGAGACGAATGGGCCCGTACATCAGCGGTGGAGACCGCGCCGGACTTGCACCCCCGGCGGAAGGCTTCCTCCCGCGCACCCCCATCAAAAAATTACTACCCCTACTCTTCCTAACAACCACACACTATGCTTCGCCAAGGAGTCACCCGCCAATTGCCGCTTGTTGCCAAGTCGTCGTCCAGAGGCTTGGCCAGCGCCGCCAGCGACTTGGTCAACATCGACTTGCCTGCTTCCTCGTTCGAGGGCTACAACTTGGAGTCTCTTCCTGAATTGAGCTTTGACACCGATAAGGAGACCTTGTTGCAGATGTACAAGGACATGATTGTGGTGAGAAGAATGGAAATGGCTTCAGATGCTTTGTACAAGGCCAAGAAGATCCGTGGTTTCTGCCACCTTTCTGTGGGTCAGGAGGCCATTGCTGTGGGTATTGAGAATGCCATCACGCCTAAGGACACCGTGATCACTTCGTACAGATGCCATGGTTTCGCCTACATGAGAGGTGCATCCGTCAAAGGAGTTTTGGGTGAATTGATGGGTAAGAGATCCGGTGTGTCGTACGGTAAGGGAGGTTCCATGCACATGTTTGCTCCTGGCTTCTATGGAGGTAACGGTATTGTGGGAGCCCAGGTGCCTTTGGGTGCCGGTTTGGCTTTTGCTCACAAGTACAGAGGTGAGAAGAATGCCACCTTTGCCTTGTATGGAGATGGTGCAGCCAACCAAGGTCAGGTCTTTGAGGCCTACAACATGGCCAAGTTGTGGGACTTGCCTGTGATCTTCGCATGTGAAAACAACAGATACGGAATGGGTACCTCTGCATCCAGATCCTCGGCCATGACCGAGTACCACAAGCGTGGTCAATACATTCCTGGTTTGAAGGTCAACGGTATGGACATCTTAGCCTGCTACCAAGCCTCCAAGTTCGCCAAGGACTGGTGTGCCAGCGGCAACGGACCTTTGGTCATGGAGTACGAGACCTACAGATACGGAGGTCACTCCATGTCCGACCCAGGAACCACCTACAGAACCAGAGAGGAGGTGCAGCACATGAGATCCAGAAACGACCCTATTGCCGGCTTGAAGGCTGTGCTCTTGGAGAAGAACATCGCCACCGAGGACGAGATTAAGTCCTACGACAAGGCTGCCAGAAAGTACGTTGATGAGCAGACTGCCGAGGCTGAGGCTGACGCTCCTCCTGAAGCCAAGATGGAGATCTTGTTCGAGGATGTCTACGTCAAGGGCACTGAGATCAAGGAGTTGAGAGGCAGAATCTCTGACGACACCTGGAACTTCGAGAAGAACGCTTTCTCCAACCACGTCTACTAATTATAGAGCAATGAAGTTTAGAACGTAGTTACAATGGCTGTAGAATGTAGAACATAGTAGTACAGAAGCGCTCGAGCAGAGATGCACTGAGGGTCGGTTTGATCACGTGTACATCAGGAATTGTATCATGCAGAATACACGTCGATCTCACATGCAGTATCAGGATTAAATCACGTGAGAAATCACATGTTACGCAGGTAACAACGCACGTGACTCCAACTACATCACCATCGCACTTCCTCTTTCAACGGCATGAGTGCCAGAAACTTCGCCCAGGAGGATAACTCGCAGTATGCGGCGCAGTCCATGGCTGGCCACGTGTCAATAAAAGATATGGGAACCAGTGTGAGTCTGGGGGTGGAAACCCCCGGGGCTCCAAACCCAAAAATAGCGTCTCCAGCCCCATTTTCCGTCCCTCCAGATTCATACCCCGATGGTTTCGACTCCAACCTCGAGTCCATCTCGTACAGGCCCAAATCGGGTGCCACACGACTCGCCTTTGATGCTCTCACCGCTGCAGTCCGTGTCCACATCCCAGACGAGAGTCACAGTGTGATCCTTTCGGCTGCAGATGCAGTATTGGAGATTTTGAAGGATGGGGACAAGGAAATCCTGCAGAAAAGAGAGGAATTGCAAGGGCTTCTTTCGGTAAAACTTGGCGATTCAGACTTGACGCAGTTGGTCAGTTTGGCTCGTGATATTACGGATTATGATACCATAGAGCAGGACGCACTGGTGTCGGACACAGAGGTGGCCATAGCGTTTGAGGATGAAGATGGGGATGCAGGAGAACATGTTAATGAGATTCAGGAGGTTGACAATATTGGCAATGGCGAAATTCCGGACCAAATCGGACCTCTGGAGGCCAGTTTGGGTCCAGTTAATAGTGAGGAGGACCAGAATGAGTCCCAAAATTCCCAAAATTTTGTACTGGGGTCTAAAAATGGCCGGGAATCAGGAGATGGTTCAGTGGTGATTAAAAGGGAGTCGAAACTGGAGTCGTTTGACGTCCTACGTCTCGAAGATGTGACGGAAGACCTACTCTTTAACAAGGTGCGGGACCTCGAGCCGGAACACGAAAGAGAACAAGTTCTTGAAACATGCAAGAAGTTGTCACGTGCCCTCGTTGAAAACCCTTCGGATTTAGAAGCCGTTTTGGTCGATCTTTTACACTTTAAGCACCTTGATTTCGTCAAGTACTGCATCCAGAACAGGCGTCGCTTAGTGTACGGTCTAAAGCTCCGGAACAACCGGGAAAAAGCCATCGAGCTCATGCAAAAAGAGGGGGCTTCGGATCTATTGCAGGAACTTGGAGTGGGGAAGCGAAAAAATAGTGACGAGTCTGGAGGCCAGGCTAAAAAAAGCAGAATTACTGGAAATAATGGTGTGGACGGCATACAAGACCAGAAGGAACAAAAAGTCCAAAAAGTCCACAATGACAAAAAAAGAGAGCCCCAGATCGTGGATCTCGAGTGTCTTACCTTCAATCAAGGTCCGCAGCTCATGGCAACGTCCAAAGTGGTTCTCCCGAAAGGCTCGTACCAGCAAAATAAGAAGCTGTACGATACCATCCATATTCCTGCACCCAGCGCGCCGCCAACACTCGAAGAAGCCAATGAAAAGTTGGTGGCCATTTCCGATTTACCCGATTGGGCCCAAGCGGCTTTTCCCGAAGGTGAAACTCAACATTTGAACCGTATCCAGTCCAAAATATACCCCAGTGCATTTTCCTCCGATGAAAACCTCCTCTTGTGTGCCCCTACCGGTGCAGGAAAGACCAATGTGGCCATGCTAGCTGCCCTACGGGTTTTAGCCAATCACAGGAAGGAAGATGGAAAGTTTGAGCTCAATAGGTTCAAAATTGTGTATGTGGCGCCATTGAAAGCATTGGTACTGGAGCAAATGCGAGAATTCCAGCGCCGGTTGACTTCCCAATTTGGCGTGGTGGTCAATGAGTTCACCGGAGATGCCACGTTGAGTCAAAAGGAGATTTCCGAAACCCAGGTCTTGGTGACCACTCCAGAAAAATGGGACGTGGCTACCCGGGCATCACACCCGTACACCCGCCTAGTGAGGCTTTTGGTGGTGGATGAGATTCATCTTTTACATGACGATAGAGGCCCCGTTTTGGAGCTGATAATTATTCGTGCCAAGCGCAATCCCGAAACACGGATTGTGGGGTTATCGGCCACTTTGCCCAATTACGAAGATGTGGCGCAGTTTTTAGGTGTACATGCCAAAACAGGCCTTTTTTACTTCGATGCTCGATACAGGCCTTGTCCTTTGGAACAGGAGTTTATTGGGATCAAGGAGAAGAAGGCTATTTTAAAAGTGGCAGCCATGAACGAGGCATGCTACGAGAAATTCATACAGTGTCGAGAAAAAGGGCACCAACTCATCATTTTCGTGCATTCCAGGAAAGATACGGTGAAAACAGCGAAATGGCTTGCTGAAAAGGCCCAGAACAGTGAAACTCCGATTGTCACAGGTGCAGGAACGGCGGAGATCTTGAAACAAGAAGCAGAGGGAGTGAAAAATGCCAATTTGGCTGAAATTCTTGGGAATGGGTTTGGAGTCCACCATGCAGGTCTTGACAAAACTGACCGGGAGTTGGTGGAAGATTTATTCGCCCAGGGACATCTCCAGATCTTGGTTTCCACAGCCACTTTGGCCTGGGGTGTCAATTTGCCTGCACACACCGTCATCATCAAAGGTACCGAAACCTACAACCCCGAGAAAGGAGCCTGGGTCCAACTTTCCCCACAGGACATTTTACAGATGCTCGGAAGAGCAGGAAGACCCCGGTACGATGTTTCGGGAGAGGGAGTGATCATCACGTCACATGATGAGCTCCAATACTACATGGCGATTTTGAACCAGCAACTCCCGATCGAGTCCCAGTTCATGCGCAAGATGTTTGATAACTTAAATGCCGAAATCGTGCAGGGAAGCGTGGGGTCACGTGACGCGGCCGTTGAGTGGCTTGCCCAGACATATTTATATGTCCGAATGCTCCGATCGCCCAAGTTGTACCAGGTGAGAGCTGAATATGGCGACGACCCACTTTTGGAAATGAAACGGACGGATTTGGCGCATTCTGCATTGGTCGTGTTGCAGAAAGAACGCTTGGTGCAGTACGACATAGCCTCGGGGCAGGTTGCAGCCACCGAATTGGGAAAGATCGCTGCCCAATTCTATATCGGGCATGAGTCCATGGCCCTCTACGACCGGCTCTTGCAGCCATGGATGACCCAGATCGACCTTCTTCGCATTTTTTCGTGTTCGGGCGAGTTCAAGTACGTTCCGGTGCGCCAAGAGGAGAAATTCGAGGTGATGAAGCTCCTGGAAAAGTGCCCTATTCCCATCAAGGAAAGTGCAAGCGATGCCCAGACAAAAGTCAATGTTCTATTACAGGCATACATCTCGCGTCTTCGGCTCGAAGGATTTGCTCTTTTGGCTGATATGATATATATCCAGCAGTCTGCAGGACGGCTTTTCCGGGCCCTCCACCAGCTTTGTCTAAAGCGGAAATATGCCCTGTTGGCGCTTGACACTCTTGATTTGTGCAAATTCGTGGAGAAACGCATGTGGAACACTCATTCCCCGTTTAGGCAATATGGAACCGCAGCTAGCCCTGCCATTATAAAAGCCACGGAATCGTCCCATTTGCCCTTTTCCACTTATTTCCATTTATCGGCTGCAGAACTCTCAGAAGCCATCAATTTCAAGGGCAATAGCCAATTGGCCCATGATTTGCTCCGGCAATTCCCGAAAATCGCCATGTCGTGTATGGCCCAACCCATTTCGCCCGACATTTTCCGGGTCTCTGTGGATTTGGTGCCCGATTGGACCTGGAACTGGGACTTGCATGGAGCCAGCGAACTGTTTCTTTTATTGGTGGAGGACACGAATGGGGAAAACGTTCTTTACGAGGAAAAATTGAAGGTGACCCCGAAAATGGTCCAAAGAGAAGTACACATAGATTTTCCGGTCTATATATCGGAGCCTCTAGCACCAGGTCTATTTGTTACGATTGTGAGTGAAAAATGGCTCCATTCGCAGTGGAGAGAGCCCGTCAAAATGTTCGATATGAAGTTTCCCAAGGCTCCACACTCTCCAACACCTGTTTTGGACGTGCAAAGTGTTCCTGTGAAGGCCCTTAAGGACGAAAAGTTGCTGGGAGTGTTTGATTTTGCTTATTTCAACAAGTACATCTCGCAGATGTTTGATGTGCTCTGGAACACCAACCAGAGCCTTTTTTTCGGCGTTTCTAAGGGTTCTGGAAAGACTCTGGCTGCGGAGTTGGCTATTTTGAATGCCTGGAGACAGAACAAGCAGAGAATCCTCTACATTACGCCTATTGAAGAAAAAATCGAGACTCAAACCAAAATCTGGGCTAAAAAGTTTGCAAATTTGACTACTCCTCCAAAAATCGTGGCTAGACTCTCGGGAGACCCTGCCAAGGATGCACGGGTGTTGGCCCAGTCCCATTTGGTGCTCTCTACTCCGCAGAATTTTGATGCTGTGTCCAGGAGATGGAGACAGAGGAAACCCGTGCAATTGCTTGAACTTATTGTTGCTGATGATGTTCATACGCTTGGGACTGCGTATGAGACTGTTCTCTCCAGGCTCCGGTTTATGAGTGCCCATTTGGAGAAGGAACTCCGGATTGTGGCTTTATCCAATCCGTTAATCTATGCACGTGAATTTGGAGATTGGCTTGGCATTTCCAAGAAAAACGTCTTTAATTTCAGTCCTCTTTGCCGGGCTCTGCCTATTGAGGAAATCAAGATTATGCCCTATGAGAGTTTTGGGGAATTGAATGTGAAAAAAGCCGATTTCGTGCGGAACCATGACTTTGGAGGATTGCAGATTGTGTTTCTACCCGATAAGAAAATGGCAGTGGAAATGGTTCCTCTTTTTTTGGAGAAATTTGACCTGTTTATGGAGTATCCTGCATGTAACGAGATGCAGGCCATTTTACCCAAATTTAAAGACCAAAAGCTTGCCAAATTGCTTGATAAAGGAATGGTGATCTATGATGAAATGATGGATACAAGGGACCGCATGCTTGTGGACCGGCTTGCATCCAAAAAGCTCATCCCACTTATTCTTGCGTCCAAAGAAACGTGTCTGTATGCACCCCGCGCAGAAAAAGTGGTGATATACGGTTCACAGGTACCGGATGGCATCTTCCCAGTCGACTATTACCTTAGCGAGCTATTAGAAATGGTGGGGTGTGCAGAAAAGAAGGTCTTGGCTTACATATATGCACCGAAAGTGACATACTACTCCAGTTTTCTTAGCGAGCCCATGCCCGTGGAAAGCACCCTAAGTGCATGCATGCAAGACGTGTTCATGCACGAAATAGCGGCCCGAACCGTCCATACCAAGCAGGAATGTGTGGACTACATCACCTACACGTTTTTCTACCGGAGAGTGACTCAAAATCCCAGTTTCTACGGCCTCAAGGATGTTTCACATGTGGGAATCTCGGAGTATTTGTCTGAATTGGTGGAGAATACGTTGGAAGATTTGGAAAATGAAGGATTAATTGAAATCGAGGATGAAGAAGAAAAAGAGGGCGAAGAAGAAGAGGAAGAAGAAGACGAAGAATCGATTTCTCCTTTAAATGGGGCAATGATTTCTGCACACTACTCTGTCTCGTTTGATTCCATGAAAAATTTCAACCAATTGGGCGAAAAATCCCGGCTCCGCAATATCATTGAAAGTGTTACGGGAGCAGCCGAGTTTGCGGACTTGAAAGTCCGAGAAGGTGAAGAGGATTTCCTTCTACGGTTATCGCAGCAAGTACCATTGAAATTGGCGGAAAATAGCGATTATGGGTCTCCCCATGCCAAAGCTTTCTTGCTTCTCCAAGCACATTTCCTGAGAATTCCACTTCCTGGAGAACTCCAAAAAGACCAACGTTTCATCTTGAAAAAAGCTCTCGCGTTGGTCCATGCTATCGTGGATACACTCTCCGGTGAAGGGTACTTGAATGCACTCCAGGCCATGGACCTTTCCCAGATGCTAGTTCAGGGCCTCTGGACTCGGGACAGCCCACTTATGCAGATCCCACATATGGATGCAGCCATGAAACAACGGTGCGACAAATACAAGGTGGAGACGGTGTATGATGTGATGTCGCTTGAGGACGATAAACGAGATGATGTGCTCCGGTTGCAGGATGAAAAGCTCCAGGATGTGGCCGAATTCGTCAATAAGTTCCCCAACGTGGATGTGCAGTACCATATGGATCAAGCACCGCTCCAAGCGAATGAGAGCCGGCAAATCACGGTTGTTTTGGAGAGAGACGAGGAAATGGACGATTTGGACGTGAATTCTCACCACTACCCATTTCCCAAAACGGAAGCGTGGTGGGTGGTTGTTGGCGACTCCCAAACTCGTCAATTGTATGCCATCAAAAAGACGCAGATCATGCACGAGCTGCAGGAGATCAAGCTTGATGTGCTGGTGCCTACGCCTGGTGACCATACACTCTCCATCTGGTGCATGTGTGACTCTTATCTCGATGCAGACAAAGAGATGCAAGTGAAAGTGGAGGTGGTGAATTAGGCACTGGTCGAAGAAGCCTAGTTGATAGAGTGGGACTGGTAAAAGAGGTCTAGTTGATAGAGTGACACTGGTCAAAGAAGCCTAGTTGATAGAGTGACACTGGTCAAAGAGGTCTAGTTGATAGAGTGAGTAGGACTATGAAAATGAGAGAGTGGGAAGACTGACTAATATATATAGAACACTAAATTATTTTGAACACAGGGCTCGTAATCACAAGTATTCTTATACTCTCATTGGCTTTTGTTTCTTTACACAATCCATTGGGCTGGGTCTATATACTCGAGGAGTCACGTGCTTATTATGAGATTATCTGTTGTGATATGAGGTGCATAGGCAGTATATATAGCTAAGTGCCCTGCACTCAAGGTTCCATTGCATCATGTATGCCCATAGGGCATAAGCCATCATTTCCCTTGACTGCTGTCTTAAACAGCACTTCCAGTTTTACCAATGTGCTCTACTTATTGAACTTGCACGACCTCTTCCTACAGGTATGAGAAGAAAGACTATTTTATATTCTTTCTCTTTAAGGACCTTTATTCTACCTTCTCTAAACAGGCTAGATATTGAATACATATTGTTACAGAAATGTCACTCACTGAACTATCTCAGGGGATCACTTCCAAAGGGTTCTTTGAAAGGGTAAATAGATTTAACCCCACGCTGACCGTTCCCTATGAGGGATGGATCCTAGATGAGGCTCCATCCCTGCAGGCACGTATCTAATTTCTCAGTCAGGTATCAGAACAACAATGCTCTGCAAGCCTAGAGCACCATGCGCGCTCCTCTTAGTCGAAGTTATTTTCCAACAGCCCTATTGCCTGCATACAACATATCCACGAAGTACCTCACCTCCGTGTTGACAGGTTTGAATCGTTTTGCCGTGCTGGTTTGAATAGTTTTGAAAACCAATATACTAGTACTACTTCTTACCAGTACTACACTACCAGTACTACTACACTACTAGTACTATTACACTACTAGTACTACACTACCAGTACTACACTACCAGTACTACACTACCAGTACTACACTACTAGTACTACACTACTAGTACTATTACACTATACCACTATAATATATTGGTATACTAGCTAAAATTAAAACGAAAGAAACTATTTATTAAGAAGTACTGCATACTAATGATACTTTGTTGTAATTTGTAGTATGTACTAGATAGTAAAAGTCACTATTCTCATACTTGTACGAACGATATTTATAAGAACTACAGTGGTTGTCTAGTATCTAGTGTTAGTACTTTGGTATAGTACTCTAGTAGTCTACCAATAGTACTGCATTAAAGTACTGTATTAAATCACTGTGGTATGGTGGCCCAATTATTAGTACTCTACTACTATACACTATACACTCTACTACTATACACTATACACTATACACTATACACTCTACTACTATACACTATACACTCTACTACTATACACTACACACTCCACTACTATACACTACACACTCCACTACTATACACTACACACTCCACTACTATACACTACACACTCCACTACTATACACTACACACTCCACTACTATACACTACACACTCCACTACTATACACTACACACTCCACTACTATACACTACACACTCCACTACTATACACTACACACTCCACTACTATACACTACACACTCCACTACTATACACTACACACTCCACTACTATACACTACACACTCCACTACTATACACTACACACTCCACTACTATACACTACACACTCCACTACTATACACTACACACTCCACTACTATACACTACACACTCCACTACTATACACTACACACTCCACTACTATACACTACACACTCCACTACTATACACTACACACTCCACTACTATACACTACACACTCCACTACTATACACTACACACTCCACTACTATACACTACACACTCCACTACTATACACTACACACTCCACTACTATACACTACACACTCCACTACTATACACTACACACTCCACTACTATACACTACACACTCCACTACTATACACTACACACTCCACTACTATACACTACACACTCCACTACTATACACTACACACTCCACTACTATACACTACACACTCCACTACTATACACTACACACTCCACTACTATACACTACACACTCCACTACTATACACTATACACTATACACTCTACTACTATACACTATACACTACACAATTTGTACACATACTGTCTTGTAGTGTTACTATATGGAGAACCAGTTAATCTATCTAAACTGAGTTGTGAGGTCACTTGAAAGTTATACAAAACTTATATGTCCATCCACCACTCCATGGTATAGCCAATGACGGTCTGACATTGAATGTTTTAGATCCCAATAGGTAGAACACTACCTATAGATACATTATGGAGCCTACGATGTCCGATTCTAGTGGTGTCTACTAAAACTGCCGTGACACGGCATTTGGTCATTGTTACAACTCGTGAATCAGAAGCCCTTTTCGAATATTCCAGAACAATACTTCTCATTGTTCTGGTGGAGAATTTTTCGGTTCCACTTTTCTCCCAAAAGTTATATAAGCCACTTCAGTTCTTCTCTTTGAGGAACCATCAACTACTACAAGTTTAGGACAACAGACGTTATAAAGAACATAACAGAATCCATTTCATATTAAAAGTGGAGAAACTCAAAAAGTGAGAAAAGAAATCCTGTTAAAGAGTTGAGGGTGTTTAGTTTAAGTTTAGGGAGTTTTCAGTTAACTGAGTATTTTATTTTGGAGAGCCGGGTTTATATTGATGGGTTCATCTTTTCATATTAGTTATATTTTGATTTATTATGGCTTATGGGAAACAACAGAGGTGGACCAGGTGATTTCGCAACTATATTTGAGAGATTCGTAGTCATTCTAGAGAATAGTGTGAAGTAGACCAAGTACAGAAAATAATTGTAGAAATTGGTTTTCTCCCCTTATAAATATTCTATCACATATAACTTATTTCGTAATCCCCAACCCTTTCACCCATTTCCCCATTCAACCTTAATCTAACCATATATCTACCCCAGTATATATACACCTCTGTCTCGGCTTGGGTCTTTGCTATCAGGCTGCCTGTCGCGCATCAACTCATCTTCACACTAGTACTACTGGTACTACAGGATATTACACATGAGACTAGAACCCACCGCCAAGGTGACGGTATGCACCTCGAAAGGAGACATCTACATCGACTTGTACGCCAAGGCGCTACTCAAGCTGTGCGCATAGTACCGTCTTTAGAGCATAGTGTAGAATAGTATAGTAGTAGAGTAGACTACAGTAGACTACCATGGAGTAAAGTCAAGCG
>NKZI01002393.1:0-24067 GCA_002370645.1 Metschnikowia sp. 00-154.1 | reverse complement strand
AACACATTGGGAGAAGTGTTTACTTCAGGAGAAGATTGAGAAGAGGTGTCAGTGCTTTTCGAGGTATTATCAAGACGAGGTTTTTGGTGGGTCTGGTTCTTGGAGTCATCTTGGTATACCCCAGGCAGTTGATATTGATTGAGTTATCTAATTATAAAATGGGGCCTCTATCTATCTGGGGATTCTTCCTTCATTGTCTAATCCATTGTGTTCAAAAATTGGTTGTCTCGGAAAACTGATTGCCTGATATTTCGTTAGCCGTGAATTGTTGTACTTTGTCATCTAATAGCTCATAAATTGGAAGGATTATCTCTAAACTATACTCGACCCACACCCTGGTCTCTTCTCCCTCTTTCTTCAGTTCACCGCCCGCTCCCTTTTTCGCGGGACGTCGTCCACTCTCCGTCTATTCCTGCATATCACTGTTTCATCTGTCCTGCTTACATGCAGTCACCTGAAACATGCAGTACATCAGAGATGTACTGATTCCTCATGTTCCAACATGAATATCAGAGCGCGCTCTCTCGATCGCCGTTTTTCAACACACTGGGTCAAGAGTTTTCACCCACTCCAACACATATCGCACCTCGCTCTTGTAAGGTACAACTTACATATCCCTGTATATCAATATATACTAAAACATAGGTTGAAAGAATCTATCACTTCTAAGAATTTAACAATATATATTAACTAGTAGATACTGCATACTACCACGTTGTCTAGTAACCACTGTATAGTTTATACTACCTACTCTATACCCTTCACGGTATTTGTCTCAATCTTTGTCAATCTCTCTGAATCTCTCTGAATCTCTCTGAATCTCTCTGAATCTCTCTGAATCTCTCTGAATCTCTCTGAATCTCTCTGAATCTCTGTCATCCAATGTGACTTCTTAGGCATCAATATCATCAGACACAAGAACAACTTTCACCGGAAAACAGTCATCCGTCACCCTAGCAGGAGTGATGACTCGAGCAGTTTCATCGAGAAACTTACACGAGTAAAAGGCTGCATTCAACACACAATCTTGGGGTCCAAGTCTAAAGCAGTCTTGGGGACATTAGGTCCAAACGCCAATACCTTTTCATAGATACTTGCGTATCCTGGTGTGGAAGTTTCCGTGGTGACTGCATACTTGCCTTCTTCAAGGGTAAATGTGACCGATTCACCCGTGGGGTCGTTGTACATTAATAAACCAATGCCCTTATAATCACGAGCAGTTAGTGGGATGAACTGATAATCATACGTTGCAAAGAACCTTAATGGTTTGGTATTGACTGCAGGAGAAATTTCTGTGACCACTAAAATCATAAGTAAACTTAAGAATTTCATGATTTTTTCTGCTTTTGCTTTTCTTTCTTTTCTGCTCTGAGCTGATGAATTTATACTGTACGATAATGTATTTATGGTCTGAGATGATGTATTTATGGTCTGAGATGATGAATTTATGCTCTAAGATAATGTATTTATGCTCTGAGATGATGAATTTATGCTCTGAGATGATGTATTTATGCTCTGGGATGATGAATTTATGACTGGAGAGGATGAAATTATACCTGGAGAAGACGCCTTTTTATACCCACAGAAGGTCATTTCATAATCATTAACTGGTCTTCTATGCCCTTTGTCCTCAGTCATTGTCCTCAGTCTTGAACATTAGGCAATGAGAGTATTTAGAGTTAGACAATTGGCAGCTCTACAAATGATGTAATTAGACAATGGAGTGAGGCAGTCCATGAAAGGACTCAATTAGATAATGGAATAGATTTGGAGAAAGACTTGGACGAAGAATTGGTCAAAGACTTGGACAGGAAGGAAGGAGACTTGGACGAACACTTCGACAGAACAATGGAATTGACTTGGATAAACATTTAGACAGAACAATGCAAAATTTTAAAGTACTTGGTTTATATATTGTTATCCTGCACATAACCCTCCCTAACACATTAAGTGTGGGGAAACCTACCATCGACAATAAGTCACTATACTACTGTATATAACTTTCTTTAAAACCTTATTAGTGATTTTCCAGTGTATTTTTAGCACTTTTTTAGTGCTTTCTTAGTAATGCATTAATATGGGGTATTGTTTGACAAGTCACATAATGCACCACCACCAAACGTGACTCTCCAAAACCCCACCCTCACCTTATGATTTCTGACTCCTAACTACCACTCCTAACTACCAACTCCTAACTTCGAACCTCCAACTCCTAACTTCCAACCTCCAACTCCTAACCTCCAACTCCTAACTCCCAACTCCCAACTGCCAACCTGACTTTATCGAAAGACCATTGTTCTTATTGTTTGCGCATTGAATGCAACGCTATTAAAATGATTGTTGCATCTCGAACAATGCATTGCGGATTGCCTGACCTTAACTGCAAAAGCCATTATGGACATATTCCTACTTTAACCACGTTGACTATTTTTGAGATGATGCTTATAACAAAATCTCGAGAAACAAATAAATTCTGGTGGACACGGTATATGCCGGATTCTAAGCTGTTGAAAACACGGTAACTAGGTGAACGCGCTCAGTATCCTCAATGGCTTGCAGGGATAGCGCGATAACAAGCACCTTTTCTTCATACAGTGTTTTTCAAAATTATTCAAACCAGTGCGACAAAATGTTTCAAACTAGCGTGACAATGTTTCGAACCACACTAGAAAAATGTTTCAAACCAATTACATCAAAAAGTACCCTTAGCAAGATGTGAGATACAGGATAATGAGGAAACCACTTCAGTTCAGTTCAGTTCAGTTCCATCCGTTTTGACCCTTAATTGGTACTGCAAGACTCTCAAATGTAGTAGATGTGAGGCAATTCTCCAGGTTTAAGGGATGATTTCAGAATATTGAATTCTGATGAAAGTTGGTGTGAAATATTATGCCATTTGGTTTGAAAGACTATGCGAATACGAACCTTTTTGAATTATTGGTTTGTTTAATTTTGCTAGTGTGGTTCGAAACATTTTGTCGCACTGGTTTGAATTATTCGGTGTTTTTCAAAATTATTCAAACCAGTGTGACAAAATTATTCAAACCAGTGTGACAAAATGGTTCAAACCAGTGCGACAAAATGTTTCGTACCCCTTCGCACATCCTTTCAAACAAAATGGCATAATGTTTCACACCCACATTGATTAGAATTCAATATTCTGAAATCTTAAATCTTTGGTCTGGACGATTGCCTCATGTATTACATTTGGGAGTCTTGCAGTACCAATCAAGGGTCAAAACGGACGGAACTGAACTGAACTGGACTGGGTTCCTTGTTGTCCTGTATGTAACAACTCGTTAGGGGTGTACGAAACTTTTTGAATTATTGGTTTGAAACATTTTTCTAGTGTGGTTCGGAACATTTTGTCGCACTGGTTTGAATTATTCAGTGTTTTTCAAAATTATTCAAACCAGTGCGACAATGATTCAAACTAGCGCGACAAAATGTTTCGTACCCCTTCGCACAATCTTTCAAACCATATGGACAAGTTGTTGTATACAGGATAATAAGTAAACCAGTTCAGTTCCGTCCGTTTTTCACCCTTGATTGGTATTGAAAGACTCCCAAATGTGGTACATAAGAGGCAATCCTCCATATTTAAGATTTTAAATTTAACATTTCAGAATATTGAATTCTAATAAAAGTTGGTGCGAAACATTATGCCATTTGGTTTGAATGGATGTGCGAAGAGATACGAAACATTTTGAATTATTGGTTTGTTTAATTTTGCTGGTGCGGTTCGAAACATTTTGTCGCACTGGTTTGAATTATTTTGAAAAACACTGTATACATCTGTTTTTCATGTGCACCTGTTCTTCATAGACACCTGTTCTTCATATACACCTGTCCTTCATATACACCTGTTCTTCATATACACCTGTCCTTCATATACACCTGTTCTTCATATACACCTGTGGTTACTATAACCGCCTGGTGCCGTGAAGGTAGATCTCTCACATATATAAGGGAGTCTGGCCCCTATCTATCTTTTAAGTAACGAATTAAATATCATCTGTCTGAGGCATACCAAGATGCCTGCCTCCAAAGACCAGACCCACCAATAAGCCAATGGACACTGAAAACTCTATATCTCCTTCTCCTGAAGGAAACACTCCTCAAGTGCTTACATATCTTGATGAGACTATGATCTTGATGAGACTATGATCTTGATGAGACTACTAGGAAAGTGTCCTTTGGTCATAATCCACTGGATATCACACCATGGTTAATCTATGGTCCACCTGGTGCTGCAACTATAGTTCCGGAACATGTGTTGTCTATCTACATAAGCCCACACCTCCCCATAGAGATATTATGAAACCTATCTTCCAATCCTAAGATTGGCCATTGCTTAAGGCCTTCTAATTAACCACTATTGGACGAGGTACCAAGATTGAATGTGATAAACAAGAGGTACCGAATGGATTACGAGGAATATTCCACTAAGCATTTATCAACAACCGGCTGCATACTCTAACTCCATCACCAACTACTCAAGAAGACCGATTCCCCCTTTTGGGTGATTTTCGGTGAGCGAGCATAGTAAACTGAGTGCCTGAAGTATACAGTAGTATAGTATAGTAGATTATAGTGTATAGTAGAGTAGAGTATAGTAGAGTATAGTGTATAGTAGAGTAGAGTAGGGTAGATTATAGTGTATAGTAGAGTAGAGTAGGGTAGATTATAGTGTATAGTAGAGTAGAGTAGGGTAGATTATAGTGTATAGTAGAGTAGAGTAGAGTAGAGTATAGTGTATAGTAGAGTAGAGTATGGTAGATTATACTGTATAGTAGAGTAGAGTAGGGTAGATTATAGTGTATAGTAGAGTAGAGTATGGTAGATTATACTGTATAGTAGAGTAGAGTAGAGTAGATTATAGTGTATAGTAGAGTAGAGTGGAGTGGAGTATAGTGTATAGACTTCTGGAATTATAATAAAACAAAATCTGATAACATATTATTGGAATAAATTTAGTAGTCCACATAGGTAGTACAATACCCATGGTGGGTCTAACATTCCCCAATCCTGGACTATCGTTCAGTTAATCGAGGAGCTGGTGCTAGTGTAGAAAGAAAGAGCTCAGGCCAAGTGTATACGTAAGGACCTGTTAAACTGCTTTATAGAGGGAGATCCCCTTGTAGGATACATGTGAGATAGTTAACAGCAGCGATCTTGTAAGAATCCAACAGGACGCCGAAACTGTTAGTCATACATGTTGAACGTATTCCTTACGTCCTATAGTTTATCATGGTATCTATTGAACCTGGAATAGACGAGGAACTACCTGGCTAATCCAAGGGGCGGAAACCCTCGCTGTTATATACACTGAGTGTATGCAACCCTGCATGAACATGAAACACAAGCACTTGATATGCAAGAGTTACCCGACCGGGATTGTTAGGACTCAACAGTAGCAGGAACCTGTTAGTCTTATAATGGACGTCTTCCTTACGTCCTATAGTTTATCATGGTATCTAATGAACCTGGAATAGACGAGGAACTCCCTGATTTATCCAAGGGAGGAAAACCTCACTGTTATATACACTTGTTGTATGCAACCCTGTATATACATGAAACATCTGCACGTTATATGCAAGTGTTACCCGACCGGGATACCTTGCATCTCAGTATCCTTGTGAAATCGTTTCCTAACAGGGATACCTTCCATCTTCGTATCCTTGTAATATTGATTCCAAAAAATTTGTGAAATGATGCGGTGGCTCAATGGCAGAGCTTTTGATTCCAAATCAAAGGGTTGCAGGTTCGATTCCTGTCCGTGTCATTTTTTTTCATACGCGTCTCTTATCACATCGCATCCTCTCATTTAACAACCACTCTTCTTTCCATGGCTAAGAAACCGAAGCCAGATCCTGGTCCAACACCCCTGGCCAAAGACTCCAAAGCCAAGGGCAAAAAGAAGAATGCCAAACAAGAGTCTCCAGATGACTTGGCGCCCGCCAAACCCCAGCGAGGCCTTGCAATTGGTGACAATTTCGGCTGGACAGGCAAATTACCCGCCACGCTCCTCATTGAGCACTGCCAAAAGCAGAAATGGAACAAGGTGGTGTTTGACATGAAAAAGACCGCCAAAGGGTTTGTAGGGGTAGTCAATTTGAGCTGGAAAAATCCCAAAACAAACCAGGATATCCATATCCGGTGGAGCCCCGAACCGGAAGTGCTTCTGCCCCGGGAAACGACCAACGAGGCCCGGCACTTTGCCGCCACATATGCCATGTACCGGCTCAATCACGTGAAGAATCTAAAGATGGTGTTGCCGGTGATATTCCGGGACTTTTGGGGGGAGATGGATGCTCGGCGACAACTGCTCTTTCGGGCGGACCGAGTGGCGCACGACCGCTACTATAACCCCAACCCGTTCCAGGTGCATTTAGAAAAGGTGATGGCGATGGAGAAGAAGGAGAAGGAGCGCCAGGTGCGGGAGAATCTGGAGCTGAAAGTTCGGAAACCGACCATTAGTGTGGAGATCAGTTCGGGAAAGTTGACTTCCGGGGCCAATACCAAAACCGGGGGCACTGCTCGCAATAATAGTTCCGGGGGTAAATCCAGTTCCGGGGAAATATCTGGCCCCGGGGGAAAACCTTCGAAACCCACTTCCGAGGGCCCACCCCCGGTCTCCATGCTCCTGTTCCCTATTGGCAAAAAAGCCTGGGCCGCTGCTCCCTTTGTGGACTTCCCCTCGGATCTTCGGAACTCCATTGAATCCTCTATCCAACACCATATCTCCTGGATCGAGTCCGATAATTCACCTGATCCTGCACACAAGCAACAATGGGCTTCCAATCTCTCCAGTCTTGGCTTCCGTCCCTCCCATGTGGATGAAGCATTGCTGCATACGGCCACATTTGTCGATGCCCTTGAATGGCTTTTGTTTCACGTGCCAGAGGACGATCTTCCTGCATACTTCGCTAAACGGGACGAAGATTCCAGTGTATCCTTGAAAATTTCCAAGGATCTTCAAACTGAGTACTTGCTTCAACGGCTCATGTTGTCCGGATACGATAAAGATGTGGTGTGGGAAACCTACGTCCGGTGTGGGAAGAATGAGTCACGCACGATCGTGGCTTTGACCCATATGACTATTGGTATACCTCCAGTTTCTAACTTGCAGCCAGTCACAGACCCGCAGAATCCGCTGGAAGACTCTTTTGAGTTGTGGCAAATGGAGTTGAATGGTATCGAGATTATTGGTGCAAACGAGGTGGAACTTCTGCATACAGACACAGTGGCCTTGATTTCGCTAAACGTCAAAGGACTTACATCTAAAATCCTTCTGGTCAAACTCGTGTATACAGAACAATATCCTCACGTGATGCCGGGGGTCCAGATTGTGGTGACGGATCCATCGTTCAAATTGGCGAATTATATAAAGAAGTCGGTGCTCCGGGCGTTGCATGCCCATATACAGGACAGCCAGATATACGGCGACGGGTTCGTTTATTCGTTACTTTATTGGTTGGAGCAAA
This sequence comes from Metschnikowia sp. 00-154.1, assembly GCA_002370645.1. Lineage (NCBI taxonomy): Eukaryota > Fungi > Ascomycota > Pichiomycetes > Serinales > Metschnikowiaceae > Metschnikowia > Metschnikowia sp. 00-154.1. The sequence continues at coordinate 16,580 of NKZI01002393.1, read as the reverse complement.
ATGTGCTTTTGGTGATTGAAAACCCGGGGCCGTTGGTGCTGGATGCAAGCCGCGCACGTGACCAGACATCTACCTCGTCTTCTGTTCTGACCAAAACTCCTCGGAAAACAAGAAAGTCGCTCCTGCACACAGAAATCTCTGCTGCCAAAGAAGTTTACGAAAAGCGACTCGAATCTCCACAGTGGAAGCAGAAAATCGCTCAACGTATGGCGTTGCCTGCATATAAGATGCGAGATACTCTCGTGGATGTGATTACCAAAAATCAGGTAACCTTGGTCACGGGTGAGACCGGATCAGGTAAATCCACTCAAATAGTGCAGTTCATTTTGGACCATATGTTCAGTGTCGGCGACTTCACGTCCCTGATTATATGCACTCAGCCCCGGAGAATTTCCACAATCGGACTAGCAGAGCGTATCTCCGTGGAACGTGTGCAGGATGTGGGTAAGGAAACCGGATATATCATCCGAGGCGAAAACAAAACTGGTCCAAGTACAAGACTCTCGTTTGTGACCACGGGTGTTCTCCTCCGGATGTTGCAGGGAGTCATGTCTGGGTCAAGTTCTGAGGCACGTGACCTCTCACGTGACCCGTTTTCCGGGGTCAGTTACGTCTTCATTGACGAAGTCCACGAGCGGTCCGTTGACAGTGACTTTCTCCTTATCATCCTCAAAACCCTCCTTAAGAAGAAGCCCAATCTCAAGGTGGTGTTGATGTCAGCCACCATCAATACGGATGTGTTCATGAACTACTTCGATACGAAGGTCCACCACCTCCATATTGAGGGCCGCACATTCCCTATCCAGGATGTATATTTGGACGAAATTTTGGCCGATTTGGACTATTCCATGGAGACTTACGATGGCATTATTAAGCCTAAGGCTAACCTGAACTTTTTCAAAACAGGACAGCTTAATTTCGACCTTATTGCCAAGGCCTGTTTGAATATTGATGATAAGCTTACAACTGAGCGAAATCTGGGTTCCATTTTGGTGTTTTTACCGGGAATTATGGAGATAAATCGGTGCGTTCTGCACATAGAGGCCATATACGCCAAGTCCACCAAGACTTGTTGGTGTGTCCCCCTCCATTCGGCCCTTTCTTCCAAAGACCAAACCAGGGTCTTTCAAAATGCCAAATCGGGGGCCAGAAAAATCGTGGTATCCACCAATATTGCCGAAACTTCCATTACTATCCCCGATTGTGTGGTAGTAATCGATTCTGGACGCCAAAAAAGCATGATCTTCGATTCCAAATCCAACCAATCACGTCTTGTCGAAGATTGGTGTTCTAAGGCGGAAATGGCTCAAAGAAGGGGTCGGTCGGGCCGTATACAGGCCGGTACATGCTACCATATGTATACACAGGAAACCCAGGAGGGTACATTGGCTCAGCCCGTACCAGAAATCAAGCGGACTAAGCTTGAAAACTTGTACTTGGTTGTGAAATCTATGGGCGTGTCTTATGTGCCGGATTTCTTAAAGAATGGGCTCGATCCTCCCGAAGCGCAATCCTTGGCGAAAGCAAAGAGTATGCTTATGGAGCTCGGAGCAGTGGCATCCGATGGGCCCAATTCGCCGGATAAACTCACCCATTTGGGAAAATACTTGCTGTACCTCCCAACAGACCTACATGCAGGAAAGCTCTTGGTACTCGGGTGTATTTTTGGGTGTGTGGACATGAGTCTCACGTTAAGTGCAGTCAGTGCCAGTGGAAGTCCGTTTTCGGGCAGCTTTGAGATGCAAGACCAAGTCAAAAGAGCCAAAGCCAAATTTGGAAGTATTCATGGCGACTTGATTGCTCTGGCTCTAGCATACCATGAATGGGAAAAGTTGGACCCTCCTGCACGTAAGGCCTTCATCTCCGAAAACCATTTGGGGTACATGGCGTTGCAGGAGATCCAGTCGACGCGTGTTCAATACCTCCTGACGTTAAAAGAGCTTGGCTTCGTTCCATTTGAGTACAGAAATAAGGACTCAGCCTGTTATGGGGAGTTGAACCGAAATGGGCAGAATTATAGTGTGGTGCGGGCACTCATCACCGGGTCGTTTACACCGCAGCTTGCTCGCGTACAGTTGCCCGACACGAAATACACCAAGAGCTTGGTGGGAGCAGTGGAAATTGATAGCGATGCCCGCCAGACCAAGTTTTGGATCCGCAATGAAAAGTATATTGGCGAGTTGGAAAATGCACGTCCAGGACATCATTTTGATGAATTACCTGCGGCCAGAGCATTCGTGCACCCGTCGTCGATGTTGTTTTCAGATGGTACTGCAGGTATGGCACCAAATACTGCAGATACGACCCGAGAACCTGCAGATAATGACTTATCTCCTATAGATAGTCCAAAACCACCAATTACCATCGATTTGACTCCCTCCACCAAGTTTTCCAGTGCAAATGCTATCCACAAGTCTCCCTTCATTGTTTACAACTCGGCTAATTACACGTCCAAGTTGTTTCTTCGAGATATCACGCCCACAAGCACCATTGCAGCCATTCTTTTTGGTGGAGACATTCTGTACGATATCTCCGACCACGTGACCGCCGCCAAAAAGTGTCCTGGAATTGTTTTGGACCGCTGGATGCCCATCCGGACGTGGTGTAAGAACGGAGTTCTTCTCAAGCGGCTCCGCATGCTCTTAGACCAGGTCATTGAGAATAAATTGTCGCGGAGTGCAGGCCCCGACGACGACGAGATCTTGGACATCATATCCCGGGTGTTGAAATGAAGAATTCTGTGTGTGGTGTATGGCTGTATGGGAATTTGGGTGCATGGGGAATGGGTACAAAATTTTTGGCCTGGTGCACGGGTGTAAACCCTAGTCGTTCCGTCCAGGAATAATACGAAAGACTCCAGGAAGTGGTCTTTCGGAGTTTTCATCCTGTAAAGAACGAATTCTCCTGAACCCAAAACACCTCCACAAATAAGTCAATTGTTGATATGAAGTCTTTTTGGGTGATAGGTCGAGGACCAATAGTACCACCACCAAAAAACCAATATAATGGAGACCAATTGTTCACGTAATATAAAAGACTTTGGGATTGTCTGGAGATTCGTATGTGGGTAGAAAACCATGTCAATATATAGGAACATCCTTATATTGGACCAATCTTCATCAATAGTAATAGACTCCAATTCATTCATCCTGCACACAGTCACCTTTCTGCTTTTGTCAATGACTTCAAGTCAATGAACCTCAGTAACTTAAAGGGTTTTTTTGTGTTTCCTTTCTTCTTCTTTTTTTTTTCTTTTTTGGTGTCAGAAAGATACTTCTCTATTCGGCTGTTAACTCTAGACGCAGTGGTAGCTTCTGATTGGCCAACGTAGGATCAAAGTACTTGTAGTGCGTCACCGAGGAAGAATTCAAAGGAGGTTGGCAGCTCTATCAATCTATCACTTGTAATCTATCTTTGAAATGAAGAATGTCATCTATCTTTGGGATGATAAAGGTATAAGTAGAGATTGGAAGATGAGGGTGGTTATGAGCTACCACACAGACCATCAGAATCCATTCACTCAAACTAACACTCATTATTCAAATTCTGATAATAGTCTTAGGATGTTTCAATAGGCTCTGCTCCTTAAAGTTCTGTTTCAAATGTTAATCCATCAACTAAAATGTTCACTCTTCTTGGTCTAGAGTGCGGTATTTTATGCATAGTGTTCACTGAGAACAGACAATGAACCAGTAGTAACAGTAATTCCAATAATCACAGTAGTCACGGTGATCAACAATTATGACAGTCAAGTAGCCTGTATGCTGTAGTCCGGTCAACATGAAACAACCTCAGTGGCAGTATCACCTAGTCAATCCAGCTACCAAATGCAAAATTGAAACAGCAACATTGTTCATAAGGTTTCAAAGATGAAATACTGATTCATAATTCTTGGCTGATTCATACCCAGTCTTGACTGAACTATAAAATTCTTTAATCAACTCAAAAGATCAACTTTTTATAGTTCATGTCTCGCCACGCCGAAGGGTCTTCATGTGATTGGATCCCCACCTAAGGAGCTGTATTTGGAAATGTGTTTGCACTTCAGTGGGCCACGTAACAGTTTCCGACCTTGTATCTCATATGGGAATATAAATGCAAGTCAAATAATCATCAAAATATTATGAAAATGTTTGATCTTGATGAAACAGGTGGCTGCAAAATGGTCATGGGAAATTTGGTGATGTTAGACTTCGACAGGAACTCTGGTTGCCGGTCTATCTAGGGAACGTCCAATGAACGTATTTCCTAGGTCCTAGACTTCATAAAGGTGACTATGAGACGTTTTGAACCTAGCGTAGTCGAGAAACTCTTTGGTTATTCACAGAAGGAACCTCGCTCTTATATACACTGTGTGGAAGCAATCCTGCACGAACATGAAACATGCGGATGGTACTTCACCAGCATTCGTTGCCCTCAGTGTCTTAATTTTCGAAGTTGATCAAGAAGTCCAACACACAATATATTTGTGTATTGGTACTTTATAAAGGACGTACACAATAGTGGTAGTGTAGCAGTAGAGCAGCATTAAAAGTAACCAGTAGTTCGCACTTCGGGGAGAGTGTGCGACTTCACTACTCAATAGTAAAGGGAATTGGGAATCGATGAACTCGAACCTGACCTCAGATAAATCAACTGTTTCATTTTTAACTCGTCCAACCTATCACAAAATCTGGATATAGAAAACCATATTTTTATCAGTGTTATCTGGAAGGGTACTGCTTGGATAGAGCAGGCGACGCTCATGACTACCATGACATAAACCTCTGGCTTTCACAGGCTTCTATCACCGGAATTTCTCTGACGTTTCCATCTGACTTTTCTCAATGACTTTGTCATCTGAATTTTCCATCTGGCTTTCCTCTCGGCCAGCACTTCTGACAGTTTCAGGAGCATAAGTCCAGTAGATTTTTCAAAGGATCAAATGTGATGATGTACTTTCCAGGAGGGTAATTCACTAGTACCAGTAAATTATTCATCTCTCTATCTGTGACTATTAGTAAGTAAAGTAGCATTAGATTCTGATTCGAGCTTATTCCACATGTCACATATTTTATAAGGTTTTATGCTTGAACCATTTCAGAATGTATTGGTTTCAGACCATATTAATAGATGAAAAATAGGTAAACGAATTGATCATAAAAATTAAGGGTTTAGCACAGTTTGAAGAAGCCATATCTGGAAAGCATGATTTATTGAGCGATAATAAACTAATAGGATGTCTTCATTGTCATTTATTGATCTTTTATTCTAAAAATTTGTTGCTTCAAGGCTGTGAATAATGTATGGCTGTGAATAATGTATGGCTCTGAATAATGTATGACTGTGAATAATGTGTGGCTATGGGGGGAGGGGGGTGAGTGGCTGCAATTCTTGGTGTGGTGCGCATGGCGGGCGCGGCCACTTTATATACCCAGCAATATGCTTAAATGTTTCAGATGTGATACATCCTAACCCGTGCATTTGTGTCTGCATTTGCCACCGAACCTGCAGCTCTCAATATATAAGTAGCTGATCCCCAGCATATCACTGTAATGCTTGACACCAATGTGATTCAACAGTTCTACGATTTACTGCAGTCTCTTGCCAATTGATACTACTGCTGCCAATACTTAACAATTGGACTACTACTAAAACGGTTCAAGGATGTTCTATGGTTCTGGGTGGAATTATATTAATCTTAGATCTTCATATCTCGAATTTTATATGAGTGCTTTACTTTCAGTATGATACATCTTATATTGTCTACATATCTTATTTTATCAAGAATACAATGTGAGTATCTGTTTCTTTATATTGCTTTGAAAGATGCAAAATTAGAATTGAATAACCACCGACTAAAACTTTTGCTTTAATAATTTTAACTAACATTATAATACTAGAGAGATGAAATTCATGGTCTTCCACAGTGAATGGGAAGTGGGGTGGGTGCGACTGCGCACGGAGCCGACCGGCTTTTACTATATAAGGTAATTTCCCGGACCTGCCTCACCCTTCTCTCCCTCCACCCAAATGTTACAAAAAAAAAGCAAAGCCTTGCCATGAATAATATAGGGAACATAACATATCGATACTAATATTAGTGACTAATACGTGGTTGAGTGGTTGAGTGGTTGAGTGGGGGTGTGGGGTGTGGGGTGTGGGGTGTGGGGTGTGGTGAGCCTTTGCCAAAGACCGGGTCACGTGTATATTGCTAAACCTGAGGAACCTGTACATCTGAAGAGGTACTGCATGTTAATGTCATTGCATGTAAGGGACACAGATAAAACAGTGATTGGCCCATGGTATATGCTAGAGTCGCCTAAGGATCTTTGACGCCTCAGAGAAAGAATTCCGGTGGTAAGAGAAAAAAATAATTTGAACCAGAGACGAAACTGTGCTTATGAGAGATTATGGAATCAGCTCAGTCTGAGAACAAAGTGTGCAGGAATTTCAGCAATTTCAGGGATTTCTTGGTATAATATTGCTACAGATAAGAATTGAAGTGACAGAGATCAATTCTAAAATTCTACTACTATAGGAGGTCATTAGGAACCAATGACATAACCTTCCTGTTTATGCGAAGGTAGATCACCGCGCAACACTTATCGCATCATTAGCAACCGTACATGAATATCCCAGACCATGTCGCCTCTTCCCAAATATCACACCCAAAATGATGCAATTGATGATATGAATAGTGATGTGCATAGTTTGGGCACAGAAAATGGAGCGTCCCGAAATTCCAGCCGTTTAAGCTCCGAAACTCCTCATTCTGAGTCCACTCCATTGATTCTGAAAAATGACATGGATTTTGAAGACCTGGACCTCTGTGGATTATCCCAGGCTGTGTTGGAGACGGTCCCGCTCCATGATGACGTTAATATTCCAGTTCTAACGTTCCGAGTGGTTTTTTTGGCGACGGTTTTCATCATTCCGGGCGCTTTTATCGATACGGTCAACGCCTTCCGGACTACAGCGGCAGCGTACCTGATTTTTTTTGTTCAAATCGCTTCCCATGCCATTGGTAAGTGGATGGCGGATACACTCCCGAAAAGGCGGGTTCGAGTCGGCTTTTTTGGGCGAAATCTCGTTTCGTTTGACTTGAACCCAGGGCCTTGGTCCATAAAAGAGACTGCTCTCATAACCATAGCGGCTAAGAGTGGAGCAACAGGCAATTTGGCCACCAATGCTTTTGCCCTAGTGGAAATTTTCTTCGATTACCGTATTCCTACGGTTGCTGGCTTGGCGTTTATGTGGGCCATAGTGTATATTGGGTATTCATATGCAGCCATTGCCAAGAATGCTGTAAGTTATGATCCCCATTTCCAGTGGCCACAGACGCTTATGCAAACTGCTCTTCTTCAGAGTCAGGCCCGGGGCTCCGGAGAAGCCAATAAGGTGTATACTGCAGGGTCTAGACCCGAAAACTCTGAGGAACACAATGGGGTCCGGGATGGAGATTTGCAGGATGAAATAGAGGAAGATATACGGGGAGATGCATCAGGTGCACAGGGAAGAGCCGAAAGGGGACAAAATGTGTTTGAAAGGGGAAAGAGGGGGCCCGAAAGGGGACTGAAAAGGCCTGACAATGAACATGGGTATGGAAACAGAAGGGGCTCCGAAAGTGGAGACGAAAACAGTGCCGCGGGAAACTCGCAAATGAAGATCTTCTTCCTCTGTGCCGGATTTGTTTGCCTCTGGCAAATGCTTCCCGAGTTTCTCTTCCCCATGGTGTCGTCTGTGGCTATCCTATGCTACATGGCCCCTCATAACCGCACAGTTAACTTTGTGGGCCTGGGACTCGGAGGTATGGGTGTGCTTAACTTGTCCTTTGACTGGGCCAACATTACCCTGCAGGTGATGTTATATCCGTACTGGGTGCAAATCATTCAGTTCATTGGGTTTGTATTGGGTGCGTGGGTGTTAATCCCCTTGGCCAAATGGTCGCCGCTTTTTTCGTATAAGCACGGAATCATGTCCAATAAGTTGTTTACGGATTCGGGAGACCTCTACCCTACTGAAAAACTCATTACGGTGCAGGGGACATTCAACGAGACGGCATATGAGCACTATGGACCCGTGCACCTAGGCCCTCAACGGGCCTGGAACATGTTTTTCGACTACGCTGCTTATATATCCGGGCTAGTATGGGTGGTGGCATTCGCATGGGAAAAAATCCAGGGTGCTTTAAAAGGAAAAACCAAGCTTTATGATGATCGGCTCAATAAGCTCCACCGTGCATATGCTGCTGTGCCGTATAGCTGGTACGGAGCCTTATTTGTGGTGTCCATAGCCATGCTAGCTCTCACACACAATATGGGGTCTCTTTTCATGCCCTGGTGGTCATGCTTGATAGCGTTGGTGGTGGGGTCAGTGATCATCACTCCACTCATGTGGTTATATGCACTCTCTAACTTCCAGCTCCCCATCGGTACCTTCAATGAGCTTCTTTACGGATACCTTATCCAGGATACCAAAATGAAACACCCAGCCGGAGCGGCCTTTTTCGGTAGTGTGGCTGGGGATGCTTGGTATAGGGCGCAGTTCCACCTTGAGCTGATGAAGTTTGGGTTCTACAACCATATCCCGCCAAGACTAGTGTTTTTGGCACAAGTGTACGGAGAGCTTATTGGCGTGCCTATAAATTACTTGACGTTCCGGTGGGTGATGGTGACGAAATGGGCGTACTTGACGGGTCAGTTACGTGACCCTTTGAAGCAATGGTCTGGTCAGGCTGTACAGACTTACCATACCAATGCCATCCAGTACGTGGTTCTTGGACCACGGAGACTCTTCTCCAAGTACCCTTCGTTGCCTTATGGATTTTTAGTCGGGCTCGTTTGTCCATTGGTGGTGTTCTCGCTCCACCGTCGCTTTCCGCGCAGCAAATTGCATTTTGAGCTCTGGAATACCACAGTGCTTTTCTCCACACTCAGCCGTTTCTACGGCAATATCTCCACGGGTTACTTCTCCAAATTTCTTGGTGGAACAGCCACGCAATTCTGGGCGTTTCGCTATAAGCACAAGCTCTGGGCCAAGTACAACTATGTGGTTGCAGCAGCTTTGGACACGGGCTACAACTTGGCCATGACGCTTATTTTCGTGATGGTATCGTTGGGGGTGGTGGTGCCTCACTGGTTCGGGAACAACGAGAAAAGCATCGAGCGGTGTTTTGCCCTAGAGGAGTAGGTCTCTGTACTGCTGATTCGAGGAATCGAGACCGACCAAGACCAAGACCAACCAAGACCAAGACCGACCAAGATCGAGACCGGCCAAGATCGAGACCGGCCAAAACAAGACCATAGAGTGGAATATCCAAGAATTCGAGAGCATACCATGATCTTCAAAACTGGCGTTTGGACTTTCAAATTGAGTCAACAGAATGCTAGGAATTGGATGGGGCAAGAGAGTGACTCTTTTTTTTCAAGAGAAGAAAGAACGAAGTTTTGCATGAAGAGACAAAGGAAATTCCAAGAAGAAGGAATTGATAAGGCAATCCAAGATGACGGAAGATGAAAATTGTGGTTGGTTTTTAATGATTTTTAATGATTTTTAATGATTTTTAATGATTTTCAAAGATGGATTTCAAAGATGGATTTCAAAGATTGGAGACCGAGAATACCCAAAATACCCTTGCTCGCAATTCATTCCTTTATCTTGCATTTTGTTATGTTCTTTATAACGTGTGTTACCTAAACTCTTATATTCGTTGATGGTTCCTCAAAGAGAGGAACCGAGGTGGTTTACATAACTTTGAGAGAAACGTGGAATCGAAAAACTCTCCACCAGAACAATGGTAAGGAATATTCTGGAATATTCGAAAAGGGCTTCTGATTCCCGAATTGTCGCAATGACCAAATGCCGTGCCACGACATTTGTAGTGGACAATTCTAGATTCGGACATCGTAGGCTCCATAATGTATCAATAAGTAGTGTTCTACCTATTGTGGATCTAACACATTTGTAGCATATAGCGTATAGCGTATAGACCTGCCTAGAACTTAATGTTTTGGTACTCCATACTAATATTTATACTAATTCATACTAAGCATATTCTACTCCATACTAATATTTATACTAATTCATACTAAGCATATTCTACTCTATACCAATATCTATACCAATATCTATACCAATATGTATACTATACTACTCTAGTGATTTACATACAGACTTCTTGGTAGGATCATAGGTAATGGAAAGGTTAGCATGAATAGATTCAATACTACTATACCTCAAATTGAGAGAAACAACACCAGCATCAACCCGTTACTCCTTTTTTCCAACACTACTGTCTACGTAATACACGCATTCCATGTATTCCATGTATTCCATGTATTCCATGTATTCCATGTATTACACGTATTCCATGGTATCTCTATTGGACTTTCTAGTCAAGGTGGATCAACCTCGATGTGGTTGTAGAATTAGAAAGTGTTAAGGAAGACACATACTGTCACTGTATTCGGAATACTCTCTACTCTACTCTCTACTCTTGTTAGATTCTGGTTTACGTCAGGTACTATGTTTACTATGTTTATTCGCCGATGGTTCCTCAGCATGGAAACCATAAGCTATTTAAGTAACAAAAAGGGTGATGAGAAGAGTCGATGAGAAGAGATGACTAATCGGTCATTCGGTGCCAAAAGAAACGACTAACAAAAGAAAAGGTAGTCGATGGCGAGTAGCTGAATAGTTGACTTTCGTAGGCTTTAAAAATACCGATGGGTAGTGAGTCTACCCATGGCTGTTCTAACAATTCTCACTAAATTTTACTTTAGTCTCTCTAGTCTCTACTCTCTCTACTCTCTAGTCTCTGCTCTATACTCTACATGCTATACTATACTACCAATATAAAGTATAGAGTACTAGTATAGAGTATAGGGTATTAGTAGTACTTGTATAGAGTATTAGTAGTACTTGTATAGAGTATTAGTAGTACTTGTATAGAGTATTAGTAGTACTTGTATAGAGTATTAGTATAGTACTACGCAACTTCTAGTGTATCAGTGTTAGTCTACTCTAAACTAATCTACAAGACCGTATTGAGGTTCTGCACTACTCTCTACTCTCTACTTCCTACTATAATGCCCTCATTGCACTCACAACGCAAGTGTCATCTCCAAAGTTCAAAGAGGTCATCCTACAACCTGGACAATTTCCCCATGCTACTCCAACCTACTCATGTACCAGTAATGCCCTTAAAACTGCTGCTTCCGATCGCAAGATACCCAGCAAAAGCAATACCCAACCAAAGCAATACCCAACCAAAGCAATACCCAACCAAAGCAATACCCAGCCAAAGCAATACCCAGCCAAAGCAATACAAGTGTCGACATTAGAACACCATTATCACATTGCCGAACATACTCAAATACGTTCTCCACAATCATTGAAAGCCCTTCTAGCAACGACTTTGAGAAAATAATAATAATGATAAGTCCCAAGGCAGAACCTTACCCACCAAGCAGTTGCCACAACAAAGAAAACATCTATATCATAGATTCCTTTTCTCTAAGCAGCTGAATAAACATAATAAACAGGTAGAGAAGATAACGCCAGATCCGCAACGACAATTGCGACACCAGGAGGTCCGGTACTTAACCACGGTGTAACATCCAGAGGATGTTTCATACTATAAGACACTGACCTCATAGTCTCATTAAGATATGTAAACACATTGGGAGAAGTGTTTACTTCAGGAGAAGATTGAGAAGAGGTGTCAGTGCTTTTCGAGGTATTATCAAGACGAGGTTTTTTGGTGGGTCTGGTTCTTGGAGTCATCTTGGTATACCTCAGGCAGTTGATATTGATTTAAGGATCTAATTATAAAATGGGGCCACTATCTATCTGGGGATTCTTCCTTCATTGTCTAATCCATTGTGTTCAAAAATTGATTGTCCAGGAAAACTGATTGCCTGATATTTCGTTAGCCGTGAATACAGTGTTTTTCAAAACTATTCGAACCAGCGCGACNTATCATTATTTAAATTTTGATTCGTAATCCTTAAAATAATATTAATTACATATACCTTTTTTCAATATATCACCTATATTTTATATATTGAACATTATTTTTCCCATAAAAGAATCAATATATACCTGGACCTATATTTTAAAGATTAATAAATAGACTTAATCTTTTCATGATTTATTTGTTTAGAAACCTTAGTTAATTGGTAATCACTATTCTGAATCTGTTTAGTATAAAATATTTTATGTCCTATTAATATTTTATTATAATCATTATTATTCAATAATAATGTTACTTCTTTAGACATTTTTAATCCAAATCTACCTATTAAATTATTTAATAATGATTTGTATAAAGAACGTTCAAATCCAGTACTTAATTTTTTATTATTATACATCTCAATTATATATTCTTTAAAAATATCTGATGATTTTGATTGAAATAATATAGCACTAAATAAAGTAATTTTATAACCTCTTTCTAGAGCATAATCTAGTTCTAGATTAGTTCAAGAACCATATATTGTACCTACCGGATATATAACTTTATTATCTATTCTAACTGGTAATATAGGATATTTCTCAGTATTTGGAATATGTACTAAAGCTGAATAAACTCCCATATAATTAACGGGCTTCTTTTCATATGGAATTTTAGGAAATGTAGTGAAGAAATATTGACCAGTAGGTATATCACCTAATGCACAAGCAGGATAATGTGAATTAATATCATAATAATTTAAATTATCTTCATAAGGTTTAAATACTTGAGTATAACCACCAAAGAAAGCCTCTTTCAAGTAATTATATACTGTTTTATTTTTAATTAATGGTATTTGTTTATAATTATCTGGATATCTATTTTTAAATATAGATAATGCTAATTTTGATATAGTTGTCATTTTCACTAAATTTATATCAAAATATAAAATCAATTTATTACGTAAATTTTCACATATAAATAATGCTATAATATCAGTTCTCATATCTTTTAATAATTCTTCTTCCAAATTATATATATAATTAGGATTCTTTATAAGTCAATTATTCATACATTTAACTGTTGAATCGTTTGAGGGATATAAATATGTTCCTCTTCAGTCAGATAATCTTCCAACTACCTTTCTTCTTGCTTCTATAATTCAGTTAACTTTGGTTGGATTAATATTATGAAATGTTCATCCTGAAAACTTTAGTTTCTTGTTCATATTTCATTTTATGATTTTGGTTTTATCCTTTGATAATTCCAAATCTCTTTCTTTTAAAAAGTCTTTTATACCTACAATTATATTATCTAATGATTCCTTTCCACATGTAATGACAATGAAATCGTCAGCAAAACGTGTTAAATGAGTCGCTTCTTGTCCAGATTTAGGATTTCAGAGTATTGAATTCTAATGAAAGTTGATTTGAAACATTATGCCATTTGGTTTGAAAGACTATGCGAAGGAGTACGAATCTTTTTGAATTATTGGTTTGAATCGTTTTGTCGCGCTGGTTTGAAACATTTTGTTGCGCTGGTTTGAATAGTTTTGGAAAACACTGTATTTCGTGAGCCGTGAATATCAGAGCGCGCTCTCTGGATCGCCGTTTTTCAACAAAACAGAGTGGTGTATCTAAGTCTGACTACGCACTCTACTTCAACTGAAAAATAATTTACTACCGTACCTCCTACAATAATTTTTTTTTTTCTATGGCAATACTCATAGTCTAAGTTTTATGCTAGGCTAATATAGAAAAAGTTCTTAATTAGTATAATTATTAATTTGGGGGGATGTCGTTGTGGCATTGGTTAAGGTTAGATGGTGGCATTAAGTACGGTTACGGTTGATTAGGATGGGCCGGAACTGGGGGGTAAACCGAGGTTGCGAAAATGCAACAACACCCGTGCACCAGGCGACCCCAGCACAAAAAAGTCCAACGCAAACGACCTTTTTTTCATCTTACAGAATTAAAAGTGAGCTGATTAGAATGCTGGAATTCCGGAATTTATAATGAATAGTTTTTTTTTTATAGTTGAAACATTATTCGTAGTGGACTTTTGGAGGTCCCGTAGCTAAACAATTCCGGCCGCGGCCCTCAATTCCGGCCAAGCTATTGTATATCATAAAACGATCAGTGCTCATAATTATACATCTTATTAGTATGTCAGATACAGTAAACACTCCAAGTTGATTTTTGAAAAGCCAAGTACACATCAACGACCAATTGACCAGGCGACACTGTTGTCAACTACTAAGTAGTCTAAACCTCCCTCTGGCCTAAACCTCCCTCTACGTAGCCCGATTGCTTTCTCTAGAGAACCATTGGCGAAGGAACATAGTAAGCAGAGACCTGACGTAACAACAAGAATCTAACAACCACTTTGTGCTTTACTACTGTACTACTACTGTACTACTACTGTACTACTACTGTACTACTACTGTACTACTACTGTACTACTACTGTACTACTACTGAACAATGTGGCGACAAGCGGTTCCGTGATAAGATGATTGTTAAGGATTTGTGCATAAAGTTAGAGAAGATCTTGGTATCCAAGGGCTACAGTGTGAAGTAGTAAAAAGAAATGACTTATACAGTGTATGTGGGCGACTTGAATATTTTACTATGAATCATAACACCATAGAGAATTTCATTACCATTCTCTTTACTATATTCTGATTTATATTCTCATTTATGTTCTCTTTACCATGTTCTCATTAATATCTGTTGACCGTTAACATATACCAATTGGTATACAGGAACCGTTATATAGTTGGACTGCAATAACTCTCTCAAATGAGCGACTTGGGTAATCAGTTCTGTCGTCTGTCTTGTAACTCTATTGCTATGTAAAGTAGTGAGTTCGTGACTTCTGTTTTACAATTGATACCGGTCAGAATAGAGCGGGTTCCTCTCTATATATAGTTAGTCCCGGGGACTCCTAAACGATGTCTCTCCTTCATCAATCTCTCTCCTTCGTCAAACTCCCTCATCTATATTGTCTTCTCCAAAACAATGCTCAGAGTTAGATGAGAACTAGACGAGAACTAGACGAGAACTAGATGAGAGCTAGATGAGAGCTAGACGGGAGCCCATAGAGCCCTAGCTCTACCTTTGTTTCCCTTCAACAATACCCAACATTGTTTCATCTGGATAGCTTGGCATGAGCATGCAGTACCCGCACATGTACTGGTCTCAAGTTCATCAGTCACATGTCGCGTGTTCCAACAATATCTTCTCACTACTATGTTCTCAGTGCAGCATACAATTCTCACTATAGTTGCAAAATGCGCACTCCCCCCCACCAATCCTATCACTTATCTCACCACACCCGTATATGATAGAAATAGAGTACCATTAAAATTTAGTATAATATTGTACCGTGAACTTATTGTGATTTAGTATATTAGAGTACAAAAGAAAAAAAAACAAAAAAACCACTTAATAAATTATTACTTACTGTAACTATAGAGTTTCCCTCGAATTTGTCCATTTGGTCGCACCGGGACTTACCATCTAATGTTAGTACAGTATTTTTCAAAACTATTCAAATCAGAGTGACAAAATGTTTCGAACCAAGAAGACAAAATGGTTCAAACCAGCTCGGCAAAATGATTCAAACCATACTAGCAAAATTAAACAAACCAATAATTCAAACACTTTCATATACCCATAAGCAGTTGTTGTATACAGGATAACAAGGAACCCAGTTCAGTTCCGTCCGTCTGTTTTGAACCTTGATTGGTACTGTACAAAACTTCCAAATGTAGTACATATGAGGCAATCGTCCAGATTTAAGATTTCACAATATTGAATTCTAATGAAAAATGGTGTGAAACATTAAGCCATTTGGTTTGAAAGACTGTGCAAAAGGGTACGAAACATAGTGAATTAGTAATAATACTTTTGTAAAGTATTGTAGACTAGTAGTAGGACTATAGTATTCAAGAGTATAGCAGTAGTAGTCCTTTAGCAGTAGTTGTCAGATCCACCAAAGGTAGTGACCTACCTAAGCCTCTCTGCTCAATCCTAACAAGGGCTAGTGCAAACGCTGTAGCACGGCGTTCGGCCATCGCAAATGATGAGCTGTCTTCAAAGATACCAGAACAATCCCCACTATTGTTCTGGTGAAGAGTTTTTCAATGAGACGTTTCTCTTCATTTGCTATATAAATCACACTGGATCCTCCTTCTAAGGATCCATGGACGAATGAACATAGTAACCGGAGTATAACAGTAGTACAGTAGTAGTACAGTAGTAGTACAGTAGTAGTACAGTAGTAGTACAGTAGTAGTACAGTAGTAGTACAGTAGTAGAGTATAGCAGAATATAGTAGAGTATAGTAAACTATAGTAAACTATAGTAGGTCACGCTGGTTTAAATAGTTTTAAAAAACACTGCATCAACTGGTAAAACAATTGAAGTAAGTCTCAGTATCTAATAATATTAATTGACCTTCTTCTGAAGTATTATCAGGTATTACATAAGACTTAAATTCTATAGCTTCTAATTTCTCTGATAAAAATTCGGAATAATCATATTTTCAATTTCATTGTAAGTGTTAGACCCACCATGGGTAGTGTACTACCCATGTGGATGCTGAAACCCTGCACTGGTCGATCAGATGTTGAGCGGCCTTCG
>NKZI01002388.1:0-11720 GCA_002370645.1 Metschnikowia sp. 00-154.1 | reverse complement strand
TTTTTTTTTTTTTTTTTTTTTTTTTTTTTTTTTTTTTTTGAGGGAAGGGGGAGGTTTGGTTTTGGAGAAGGTTTGTCACGTGTACCTGCATATACCCCAGTCCACTCCCCCACGTGAGCACCATCACGCGCCATCAACTCAACTTTCCTACTATCAACAGCAATGGAGAAGGGCCGTCTTTACCACTGCGACGTGTGTTCGTCGGACTGTACCAACCGTATCCGCATCAAGTGTGCGATTTGCTTGGACTATGACCTTTGTGTGCCCTGTTTTGCTGCTGGTTCCGTCACTCTAGACCACAAGCCGTGGCACGACTACCAGATCATTGAGCAGAACACGTACCCCATCTTTGACGAGGATTGGGGTGCTGACGAAGAGTTACATCTTATACAGGGCTGTGAAAACTTTGGCCTTGGCAATTGGCAGGATATTGCCGATCATATCGGAAATCGTCTGAAAGAAGAAGTTGATGCTCACTACAACCGCGTATACTTGGAATCGTCGGAGTACCCTCTTCCGGAGATGAATAAGGATTTCAGTGACGTGCTGGCGGCTGAGTTCTTGCTGCGGCGTAAGGAGAGGTTACAGAGACGTAAGAACATGCCGTTGCCTCCACCCAAGGTTAAGCCCAGCGCATCCGTGCCTCTCTGTCACGAAATCCAGGGCTATATGCCGGGCCGGCTTGAGTTCGACCATGAAGCCGAAAATGATGCAGAGGTCCCTATTAAAGATATGATATTTGACCCTGACGATTCGGCCGGTGATATTGAGTTGAAATTGACCATTTTGGACATCTACAACTCTCGGCTCACCACGCGTGCCGAACGAAAAAGAGTCCTTCTCGAAAACAAACTATTGGACTACCGGCGCAACATTTCCAACGACAAGCGTAAATCTAAGGAGGAAAAAGAGCTTCTCAAAAAGGTCAATGCGCTTATTCGGATAGTATCCAGTGAGGACTTTGAGAACTTGTGTGCGGACCTTCTCACGGAGCTCCGGTGCCGGATGCGTATACACCAGCTCCAAAACTGGCGTCGAAACGGGATCACGTCGCAGGAAGACGGAATCCGGTTCGAAAAGGATAAGCTCATTCGCCAGGCGCACTACCAGCGTATGGGCAACGGTACGGGATTGGCAGCACGGTCATCGAGTGGCGTGGCCAACCTTGCAAACCGTAAAAACACGCCACAGCCAGAATACCGACCCAAAATTAATACAAGCAATTCACGGGCGCCGCTTGATATCTCGCATGCCACCGACTTCGAGCTTTTATCGCCGGAAGAAAAGACATTGTGCCTGACGCTTCGCATCTTGCCGCAGCCGTACTTGGCCATTAAGAACCAGCTCATGAAAGAAGCCATCAAAAACAATGGCATGTTGAAGAAAAAAGATGCACGGCTGTTTTTGAAGATCGACGTGAACAAGGCGTCTAAAATTTACGAGTTTTTTGTGCAGATGGGCTGGTGCTCGCCAGGTTAGTCGATGGAAATATGATAGTGTCATATTGGAATGGTAGGTGGTGTTTGTCTGATGGACACAGACCTGCTGAATTAAGTGAGTGGATACAGTGACCAGATAAGGGACGGTTCTAGTTGATTGAAATGCACCAAATGGGTAAAGATGACAATGACTCTTATGTCAAATTCTTCAAACTTACCAATTCTAATGAAAAATTACGATTTTATCAGTGACACGGTGACTGAGTCAATTTTCTCTGTTCTATGGTGAAGACTGATTCTCAAGAAAAGCACTGTCTGATTGATGACTTTGTCAAATGGATAAACCAAAATGCCAATGGATGCATTTAATCTCCAGGAGACCAAAAGCAGATGCACATCCATGTCTAATGGATAAGCTACTCGGATGAGACTTAGACAGTCTAATGGATGAAGGTCTACCGAGTGAAACGGATTACCTTGTGTGGCAATGGATCATTTCACTAGAGAAAGACTAATGGAGAGAATACAGTGTCTAGTTACATTGCAGTTTCCGTATAAAGGAATGAAGTCTTACAGTGACCGAAGAACAACCGTCTCAAAATGGCATAGTCCTGAAAGGACTCTTTTTTTAGTGGATGAAATAATGTCCCCATCGAGATTGACCTCATCAAACTACAATGCCGTAAGGATAAAAAGTTTATTGAGCGAAAGGGATTCTTAGTGTGAGATGATAAAGTTTACTGTGAGCTATGAAGAATAATGGCAGACGAATAATGGTGTCCAATGAATGGCCATACAATTTCAGATGGTGTCACAGTTCAATTGAGAGACTGTGTCTAATGGATGATAAAATCCAATGAGGGGAATTTTCCATTGGGTAGGTCTACAAGGTGTTGAGTATCCTATATCCATGAAGGCTTAGTTCAAATGGGGGATTACAAGGTTCATGGAATGAAGATTCAAAATGCAGACTTCTATATCAATTACTGTGACAAATGAAATTTATTTCAAAGGTTTCTATATGGAGTGGTAATTGAATGATTAAGAGACTGGACTCAAGATTACTGAATTTAGAGATGAATGTGTCTATATGCAGGTACCACGATAAAAGCTTCTCTTTTCAAAGATTCTCTATGATCTTCATTGACCATGACACCTTCAGATATCAAGGCTAGAAGATGTCGGGATTAAAAATACCCTGAGATGAACAGGTTACTTCTTATTACTTTGAATTAACCATGAGCTACTTCATACCTACACGAATAAGAAATAGGATTGATTTAGAGTCAACGACTCGAATATTTGTATCGCTGAAAACGCCAGTAACATAGCCAAGAAAAGAAACTTAGATTGACTCAAACAATCTTTTGCTTGACAAAGAAACTCTTCAAATGACGCAATTGGTAGGCACACGTTCCCACCAAGACCAAGAGCTGGATGATGCTCCACACCACCACACGCGAGTTGGTGGACTCACTCTGGTTCCGGAAGAAAGTCTCACGTTCACGAATGCTCTCCTGCTCCATGTGGATCTCCTTCAATTTGCGGGTTAAGTCCTGCACATGGGCAGTCAAGGCATCCACCTTCTTGGCCGACTTCAGGTCCACGTAATCGGAAGCAGCACCGATAGCCAAGTCAAAATAGATCCTGTGGCTCTTACCGTGGGACCCGTCCGTGTATACAGGAGACAAGCAGAACTTGTGTTCACCCTGATCCTGGGACGTGAAGGTGAAGTCGCCCGAAGGGTTGGAGTTCTGGTGCACCACGCGGTGGTTATTATCAAAGGTCTCATCCACGGTGATCTTCAACTTTAAGTGGGGGTTTTTGTAGTAGGTGTTTGACTTTTCATCGAGGTCAGATGCGTCGAGTTTTCCGACCACCAAAGCATCTGCGGGCAAATCCTCATAGAAACAGCGCACTTCATTTGTCTGGAGGTAAAAATGTAAGGCCGACACTTGCGTGAAGAACGCAACAAGGGCAAGGAAGAAGGTTTTCATTGGTGGGTGCTTGTCGTTTTTTACGCGTATCGTTTTTACGAGTGTCGACATCAGTACCTCCCACCAGTACACCAGATATTAGAAGAAACATCAGTACACCAGATAGAAACCACTTTAGACTTTAATTATAGTGAATAGATCAGGTAATTTTGTTTCAAATATTGGATCAGATGTGGGATTAGATGTTGGATCAAATTTTGGCTCAGATTTTGGCTCAGATTTTGCATCAGATGTTGGATCAGGTGACAAATACTACTGTATGTTAGTCACATTGGTGGTTAATCCTAGGGAATACCTTTGGAGGGATCGATAGATGAATACCACTATACAGGAAGTAGCAGCTAGAATTCAATTAACACTATTGCTGTACTTAAATACAGTACTAGTATAAAGGACAAGGTAAAATTTTTGGTAGATTAATTTACATGATATATTGTACATCCGTACACCACCCAAAGATAGTGTACTATTTATATCACTAGAGATTACTACATACCAAATACTCTACAATATTGTTATATTCTTTAGTACATTTTTGCTTAATCGTTGATGACTCCTCAGGATGAGGAATCGGCCATATTTAAATAATCCATTAATAGGAAGTATGTAATTTTTGCCTGCATATAAGAGAAATATAATATTTATTTATAAATTAAGGTAAAATTACAATCAAGTTAAATACATCAATGAAAAATATCAAGGAAACAACTTAAATTTAATCCGTTGTAAGGGCGAACTAAAAGGGATGTAGTAACGGTGACTCAGAGATTAACTGGGCATGTGAGCTCATTCTTGTCATACAGAATCCAATAAAAATGCTACAATATGATTAATACATTGGTAAAAAGTGAAGTAGGCAAGAGTAGAGTAGAGTAGAGTACTGTAGAGTAGACTAGAGTACTGTAGAGTAGATCAGAGTACTGTAGAGTAGAGCAGAGTACTGTATGTGAAGAAATCAGTCCAGCTGCTTAGTAAACATCAGTACCTCTATAGTAATTAATATTGGAGGGTCTGGTGTCGGGAAATATTTTGGCATATCCTCCCTCAGTTGATGTATATTTCGGTACTCTTGTAAAGTAGCGGGTGCTTGTCCTTTTATATTGGGGTGACGTTCACATGAATAAAGTCACGTGAGTGGTGACTGCACTTGAGATACAGCAACACCTGTATTCTCAACACTGTAGAGTACTGTAGAGTATTGTAGAGTACTGTAGAGTACTGTAGAGTATTGTAGAGTATTGTAGAGTATTGTAGAGTATTGTAGAGTATTGTAGAGTATTGTAGAGTATTGTAGAGTATTGTAGAGTATTATAGACTATTGTAGTAGAAATACCGAAATTACAAGTCTGTGGTATATTGTAGATCCGTACACCACCCTTTTATGGTACACTACAGTAAATACAGTCTAGCACTATGAAGATGATTTACCTGTATTAATTTTTTTTCAGTTTCAAGATATTTCTGAATGTTTCAGAATGTTTCAAAATTCTTACGGACTGTTCCCGAAAATACTTGTTTGAAGTTGTTTGCTGTTTCTGTTATTTCTATGTTTCCATGAATGAGCGCAGTGCATACGGAAAGACTGCGACAGATATGAGGACAAGACAAAGAGACAAAAAGTATTTCAAAAAAAAACCTCTTTAAAATATTTTAAAATATTTTTAATTATTTCAAATTATTTCAAACTATTTTAATTATTTTTAATTATTTCAAATTATTTTATTTTTTTTAATACTAATTCTTTATTCTTATATATATATATATTATGCAGGAATACACCAAATTAGAAACCATCAGATTTTCCAAATTAAAATACTGAATAAATCAGTGTAGAGGGTAATAGCATTAAGACGTTACACCAGCCAATATACTGTGAGCATTGCGCGCACTTATGTTACTTATGTTGCGCTTTAAGCTTTACGCCTGCAATTGGAGGAACGATGATGATAACGTTTGCTAAATTCCTATATAGTCAAAATGGGGGTGCCGTGATAGATTTGTTTTTCTGCTCAATCTTATTGAAATGAGTTACGCCTTCTTATAGGCCAAACCAGATTGGACTGTATATGAGCCAATTTGCAGGTTGGCTTAAATAATCCTTCTAGCGACTTTTCCTTCTAATGTTAGAGATATCTGCTCATGCATCAATTGATAATTCAAATACTTGCATTCTACATAATTCACGTGATTCACATCATTCACGTGCCGATAGGATACGTGAATCTGATCTTTGTTCACATTCCTGTTGGCACGTGATCGTGAGGTACAGATGTCCCGCAAGTTCAACAAAAAGAGTTTTATCCATGTACTTCATATTCAGAAAAATTTCATATTTCAAATTCATAGGTTTAGCTAATGCTGCATAAGTATAGATTTATGACAATTTTTAAAGGGTAAATGTTTGTTTGATCTCCAAATCTTAAGCATCTAGTAAAATATAGTACATTGTCCTGCATATAGTCACATCAATACAGTCAACTTCGTTCAGAAGTGACTTTTTCAACAACAAAAAAAAGAGCTCAGAATTGATATTTTATTCCCTAAGTACAAATTGAAGACATAATAAAAGGTCCTGCATACAAAACATCTGTTCTTAAAGGCTATCTTTTGGTGAGTCATCCAAGAGAGGATATTATATGGGCTGTTCATTAGAGGTGTACAGTTAAACCACCCAATCTGGTATTGCATATACCTCAATTTCTTAAAAGTAGACGTATGAGAGGTCTTGAGTTTGATTTTGTGTATTGTAACTATATACGTTCGACTTTGTAATAGAAATCTTTGTAACAGAATCTTTGTAACAGAATCTTTGTAACAGAATCTTTGTAACAGAATCTTTGTAACAGAATCTTTGTAACAGGAACCGTTGTAACAGGAATCGATGAAACAGTTTTCATTGTAACAGAATCTTTGTAACAGAATCTTTGTAACAGGATTCATTGTATCAGAAATTGTTGTATCTGTCGGATGTCATGGTAAAAGATTGTGTTATGAAACTCATGGCACCGACTTTGTTGACAAGAATTGTCACACAAACTTACTTGTAGTCTATATTCCAACCAATCTTTCTAGGTAAAGCATTGGTGGGAGTTGCAAACAGTCCATAGTACCCTGTCGATGAATATGAAATTGTTTCACTCAGGGTATGGTTCCGCCAAAAGAAAACGTTCCAGAATAAAGTCATAAAGGATTTCCATATATCACCAACTCCCGCTTCTGGTGCGGCATAAACAGTGGAAAGAAGAGCAAGGAGAACAAGAGAGTCTCATAATAGGAAGTAAAGACTGGAGGGAAAACTTGAGGGAAGAATGAGAAAAAATTAAAGAGGAAGAAGCTCTCTTTTATAGACTTGTATAGTCTGTCTCCATGGTCTTTGATTTCAGGCTTCTGATGCGAGTGCATTGTTCATGAAAGCATGAACTACCCTAAGACTAAGTACCCACTAAGACCCTCAACATTTAACGAAGCTAATGAACTTCAAAGTTTTAGGCATGGTTTCAACGAACTAACCTTTGAAATCAATTTTTCCTCAGGAACTAGCCAAGGTGAGGACTTCCTATCCACACCTGTCACACTTCCTACCTCTGGACGCTTCAGCTAGGGTACCCACCGAATCACTGATGATTCTGCATCACAACCGTTAACCACAAATGTAATATTAAAACATACTAAACCGGTAGTTTGTATTTGTTTAGTATGGGTCGATTTTTGGGCTGTAACCTCTTGACAATAAAACGAGGTGCGGTGTGCAGGAATGGGGCCACTATCCGAACCCACGATATTCCGAACCTGATAATAATATTTGCTCATTTGTAATTGAATTTGAAGATTGGTGGTTTTCACTGACATTGTCCCGCCGTAATAGCCTTATTTTTATAAACTTTAAACAAATGTCAAAAAGGTTAATTCCAAACATTGCTCAAATGGCCTGATCGAGAAGGCATCAATGAACTTCGAATATTCTGGTTATCCCTGGACAGAAACTTGCTTCGAAAAAGAATATTGAATCAATGTATAAGAGGCAAAGATTCCCTGGTCACATTTGACCAATAGATAAAACCCCCACTGGAAGATATGTCCCTAGAACTAGACCTATTAGTTCTTCCTGGCACAACCAAAATAAGTCAAACAATTATTTCTTAAGCACTCCATTTATTCAAGCTTTCTAAAAACCCATTTTTTCAAACTTTCCAAAAACTCACTGCATTGTGATCAAATATCAGTCAGTATTATGTGAGTAAGTCAGTAGTAACAATTAGGAACTAGTAAGTTAGGAACTAGTACTTCAGGAATTTAGTAAGTAGTAATAAATGAGTATTCCAAGAATTAGTAAGAAGCAGATCTTGCTGGTTCCATCAGTAAATACATCTGCATTTAAGTTTTATTGGTCAACCGCGACTTTCTCAAATATATGGGTTTGGAATCAGGGGGAATGCGAAGCCTTATATATTTCGCGGCACCCCGCTCCTGCATGACTGATGGCTGCAAATAAAAGGGGCGGGCTGAGAAGTGGGGAAATTGTCTATATAAGTACCCGCTCCCCTGATAATTCCCCTGCTTTAAAAAATTACACCTCACTATATTTCTTCAAATACCAATCTTGACTCTTCACTCTTGATGAATGCAACACTCGTCTCAATGAACTATAACTTTTAAAAGGTTGCTAGCTGACGTCTGGTCATGCACATTCAGGGTATAATGTGCTTCCATGTTGGTTTGGATCATGTTAGTGATCAGTACTATTATTATTGGCTACTAGTATAAGCTACTATTACCATTAACTAGAAGTTTGAGTTACTATTAGTGGTCTTATTAGCATGGCAGAGTTATGTCATGAAGTGCTTTTCTACGAAGGAAGGCCCGACAAAACTAATTGGACATAAAAAGAACTCTAGAAACTGTCGTCAAGATAGATTACTTGTTGATTCAAATAACTTAAAGCTGTGGCAGAATGGTGGATGGGATTACAGAGTTTGTGGATTAAGTTCAACCAGATGGTGTTTAGAAGATTGGTGCTTCGGACTCATCCGATCAGGTCATTTACCTTTCTGTTTGGGTTCTTTACGTTCGCAATGGAGAAGTTAGATCGAAGTTATCGGAACAAATTAACAGGAGTCAAATTGAATGCTTGAATCTCGCACAAGGTACAGCATTCTGAAGTACGAGAGTGTCTGTACTGCTTTTGTGACCATGAAATGTCAGTTCTGTGCCTATTCTCACAGATTTCATGTGATCCATACTCTTGCACCTACCACTTTTTCATCCTGGCCTCCACTATCAAACAAACAAATTTAGTCCTGATAAAAGAAGACCAACACAAAATCGAAGATCACGTCCCGAAAATCCCTTTTCGCTATCATTGATATCCGAAACTGATTCTTCAAACTCATCCACAATGAGACTGAACCACTCAGCGTTTGCACCCAACGGTCGCAAGCAGCCTTACCTGGCAGTGCAGTTGGAACAGTTTCTCTCGGGCGTAGAAAAACAGGATAAGGTGAATTCCTTTGGCTCTGCCTTCAAGTCTGCCACAATTTCGGAGTCTACTCTCACCGAGCTAACTCTCAGACAGTCCACTGTTACCCCTACTACTACCAAGTGCACTAATGAGTTCAAAGGATACTTTAGGGAATCTACTAGGGATACTAACAGGGAATCTACATTTAGAGATCCTGTTAAAATATCACCTCGTCTTCCTACTACTACTACTCCAAATTTCAAATCAGGTGGAACTAGTCAAAACCAGCAGAGGAGACCTCAGCCTGATCCTTCTCGGTATGTTCCTAAGTATCATACTAAGGAGCAGCAAGCATTGACTGTTTCAGAGCCCAAAGCAACTTTCTCTGAGAAACTCCTGGACTTATTACTGCCTGAAGGTGTTGCCTTATTCAAGAAGGAGATGCCTGTTGCACCTGGATTTGGGTGCGAAAACGCGCACTCAGTGCAAATGCCAAAGAATCTCAAGCAACAGGAGAACTTGCACGCTGCTCATTTCCAAGCTACCAAGAAATGGAGCAAGGCGCTTGGTAAAATCCGGCTTTTAAAAAAGCACAATGATTGTTACCTTGAAAGAGCTTCGGTTTGCAATTCGGACGATTGTCCTGTGAAAGCAGGAANTTGTCCTGTGACAGCAGGAAGTGTGCGGCGCATTTCGGCCAGTCGCGCTTACTGCAAGATCCGCTGCTTTGCAATGAGAGTAGCTGGCAAACCAATTAGAGCAGCCTGGGAGGATATCAATGACCCATACTATGTCAATTACGAGGATATGAGTCCTGAAAGATTGGTTGCTTTGGCTCGAGAGCACCATCACAGAAAGTACCAGGTTTCAAAGTTCCGCGCCAGACTTGAAAAGGAACTCGAACTGGTTTCTGCTGCAGCAGAGGAGAGGCGTTCAAAGTTTGCCTTTGATGAACATGATTACAGTCACAGAGCTCTAGTTGCCCTTGAAAATTTGGCTGAGCCTGGCAAAATCAGAGCTGAGATTGTGGAGAGACATCCATATTTGACACTTGATGAGCCGCAGCCAAGGCCACAGCCAAGGCAAATGCAAGCAGTGAGTATAAAGCAGAGCTCACTGAAAGAAGTCAAGGAAGTGGTAAGAGCTCCAGTCAAAGCTCCAGTTACCCGAGTCCCAGAAGTTACAGCTCCAGTCAGAGCTCCAGTCAGAGTTCAGGAAGTCAGAGTTCAGGAAGTCAGAGCCCCAGTCAGAACTCAAAAGATTGAGGAAATCAGAGTTCCAATTGCCAGAACTCCATCAGTCAAAATCCCAGTCAGAGCCACAGAAGTCAAAGTCACAGAAGTCAAGGTCCCAGTTTTTGAGGACGCGGGCTCAAATCATTCCACTTGGAAACCGCCCAGTGGGGTTGTTTCTACTTTCAAACCACCGGTTGAGAACCTTTGGGGAAGCATCACGGAGAATCCCTGGTCAAATCATGTTCCAGAAGCTCCCGTGCCAAAGGCTCAAGCTCAAGAAGCAGTCACTTCTCCAAAGTCAGTCTCAGCTAAGCTGACACTTACTCCAAAGACCATAGATACAATGGTCTCAAACAAAGCAGAAACTGTTGTAAACCCTGAAATTATCACAGAAGCTGAAATTGTCGCGGAGGCTGAAGTCGCGGCTGAAGTTGAAGCTGATATCGAGGCTGAGATCGAAGATCATGGCGATCAAGTCATAGCTGAGATTGAAGAAGTCATTCCCAAGATTCTCCAGGCCAAAGCCTATGTTGAAGCCAGAAAAGAAGACTCCAAGGCTTTAATAACGTTCACTTCCGGGAAAAGCCAATCGGGAATAGCTAGCCGCAAAGCAGCTTTACTCAAGAGAGCCACCAAAGAAAATGAAGTCCGCCATACCCAGATCCCAGCAGACATAAAGATTGCCTTGAAGGTCAAGTCGGAGTTTCTTGCAGGCAAGTTTGATCCAAAAGAGCCTGTGTCTAAAGTAACGGGTGGTCCCATCAGGAAATTGGATCTCTCCAAGTTTATGACCAAGGAACCACAAGCAAAGGCAAGAGCACTTCCAAAGAAGTTGGATCTTTCAAAGTACAACGCACAGGAGATTGAGGAGCAGATCAGAACAGCTCCCAACAAATTGGATCTCTCCAAGTTCATGATGAAGGAGCCAGAGTCGAAAGGAAGACCTGCTCCAAAAAAGTTGGACCTTTCCAAGTTCAATGTGAAGGATATTGAGGAGAGGTTCAGAGTGGCTCCTAAGAAATTGGATCTCTCGAAGTTCAATATCAAGGACACTGAAGGAAAGGCCAAGGTTGCACCAAGGAAATTGGATCTTAGCAAATTTGAAGCCATCAACACGAATACTAATACCAAGATTCCTAAGGCTACTCTTTCAAAAACAATTCCTCAAAAAGCCACTAATACTCCTCTCTCCATTGTCAAGAACATCGTCTCTGCTATTGCTGCTCCAGTCCAACAAGTCTGCGAAACACAGGTGGACAGCTGGCTCCAAAAGCCAAAGAGCCAATTATGGATTGAGCTCAACTTGGAGGCTATCTTGGTACCACACCTCAACAAAAACACCTTTGAGTTGCAAAGCCTTGTTGTTGACGTCAAGATTCTCCGCAGAAGTGAATGCGAGAACAAACTCAATGAGTACTTGGCTTACTTGAGACTCGTGGTGAGCGTGGACAAACAAGAGACCATGAGATTCGAGGAGATTGACAACAATGACAGAGTCACTGGTATATACAGACTGGCTCCTGCCTTTGTTGGAGTTTCCCAGAATGACGTGGCCCAAGACCTGTCGCTGATTGTACTGGAGCCCTGTACC
>NKZI01002381.1:0-27583 GCA_002370645.1 Metschnikowia sp. 00-154.1 | reverse complement strand
AACCAAAAAAAAAAAAAAAAAAAAATAAATAAATAAGGAATTTTAATGATATTCGGATTTCAGTTGTTAGTCCATAGTGTTTAAAAAAGAATAAAATGTAGCATCCCCAACGATACTGCATATAAGACTGAACTAATGTCTCACGCTCAGTTATTCGCTTATTACGAACACTTGAAAATAGTGATGGTGAACATCAAGGACACTGCTCCTGAGAGCGAAGGTATGTTACTGCTTTATGGTTCAAGAATGAAAAGAGTTATCCTAACATAAAGAACAAAAGTTCAAGCAAAAGTGCAATGAATTACGAAAAAGAATTGCCGAAGTTGAGGAGAGTAACGAAATATCGACTTTAGCATTATCGAGAACTAGATATTCAATAAGAAGACTAAGGCTAGAGTATTCTATTCTATTGGAAAGACTTGAGTCTAAACTTCCTACCAAAGAGATAAACGATTTATCAGGCTACACTGAATCCGAATTTAGAAAGCCACTTTTGTTAAATGAAGATTTAGATACAAAATTTCAATGCACTGAAAAATACAAATCCGTAAAGCCCAAAGATGCTCCAAGCTTGACTTCATCAAAGAAAGAGATAAGAGATCCCAACATGCCAAAGCGACCCGCCAATGCATACTTCATGTTCTGTGAGAGAGAAAGGGAGAACATTAGAGCTGACATTGAACGCAAAAATCCAGGGCAACCAATAATTGATTTTCCCAAAGTCTTGACAGAAATTTGGAAAGGAATGGACGAAAGAGAGCGTATGCCATACTGGAAACTATTTTTAGAGGACAGGGACAGATATCATCTGGAGATGCAAATTTATAGCAACAAGAAGCGAAGTTTCGACGAAATTTCCGACATGAATGTTAATGATAACAACTTCAAATTGGACGGGGATGAAGCAAGCGTTGGATTAAATGATTCTAGGTCCGATTCTGGTATCAATAATGATTCAAAAAAACCAGATGAAGGTGTAATGATTTTTGGTCATGAGGAAAAAACCAACAATCCAGAAATCGGGGTTGATGGTTTCGACGAAAGAAATAAACAATTTAATGGGCAGGAAGGAGAGGTGAGGCAAGGCGATAATTCCGAAAGGAAATTCGATGAGAATCATGGGGATCAGCGCAGTCAGGCAAGCCTCGGAATTAACAGCTATGAACACAGAGATCTTCATGATAAAGCTCCACAAGAAACTGCGCAGATAATTTCCAATGACGCCCACGGTGTTGATGGCGCTGTGGGGAAAGAGCCTTCGGAGCAGTGAGTTCACTTTTGAAATTATGTTGTATGTCAAAAATAAACAAGTTTTTGCCACATCTTTAATGTAGATATGGAAAGATACGCTTCTTTTCGACTTAGGGCAACTTATACATAATGCTATGATGGTATTGAAATTGTGGGTTTACTTAGCATAGATCAACTTGAAGTGCGTTTTCTTTTGGACTTATGGGGCCCTTTCTCATCGCGATCACGCTTTCTCTTCAGTCTGAATTTTTCATTCCTGCTCATTCTTTGATTTGCAGCAATTTCAGGGGCATTGATTGCCAACTGTGCTCTATGAGCCCTCCTTTCTAATCTTCTTTCAGCAACCTCTTTTCGGACGGAGTTGTGAATCTCTCCAAACTTCGATACTCCTAATCTTTCCTCCATGATCTTCAAGCATTCCTTTGCCATAGTCTGTAGCTCCCTTTTTTCTTCAGTATTAGGTTTAGATTCGAGTATCACAAAAAGTCCACGAATCAACTGCTTGACAAGAACAGTCAATCTTTCTGGGCTTGCAATTTGAGATATCATTGCACCTAGCTGTATGGCTGCCAGTTTTGCAACATAGTCATTCTCTGTAATATTTTGTCGCATCAAAAAACATGTTTTAGATAAGATGAAATCTGTGGCCAGCTTGTATGCCCGGACTTCATCATCGGGCAATGAATCTTCAAGTTCAGAGGTGTTGTAGAATGCAGTTCCTTGTAATTCCCAACGACTCACAATTTTTATAAGATTTTTGACCACTTGCTGACCTAGTTTTTGGGAGACTCCGGGTGCTTTGAGCTGTCTGACTAATCGATATGCGATAGTCTGAATTTGTTGATCAGAAATCTCGAAAGATATATTATCCAAATTGCCCAATAAAGTACCCATCAAGCGGGTACTTAAATATCTGACCCAACTGTGTGGGTACAATAAGGTTTCGGTTAAATTCATCCACATTAGTTCGTGAACCTTGGAAAAGATTTCTGTTCCGTGATACTCACACATGGATGCAAAAACATTCATGGCAGTATAGATTAGTTCCCACTCTGCTTCTTCATCTTTGCATCCCTTTTTTGCAGATGAGATGATATTCAAAATCGTGTTATATGCAGCAGAATTAAGCTTAAAGTTACTGCCAAACCCTCTGCTTGTTGCATATAATTTGTAAACAATTAAACCACATCTTCTGAGAAGTGTATTAGTATCTTGAGTAATCCAAGAATAGCAGAAATTTTCCATGGGAGCTAACTTATCTTCACTCACCTTGTTGAAAATTTCAGTGATGAGAATTGATGCCATTTCACGACAGGTCAGGGAGTCATCGGAAACCGCCACATTTGCCAATCCAACAAAAAAACTTGTACATAATTGTTCGAGAAGCGAGGGCAGAGAGCTCAGTATAATCGAATGTATGAGTTCCATGACTGATTGTCTTCCTGACTCTGTGGGGTATTCCAAATTATTGACCAAAAATTTGAATGATTTGTCAAGTTTCGATGAGCTATGTTCATATTCCATCAAAAATTTGAAATATAAATTCCTTGAAGTGTCTCGGATGGTCTTATTGTGGTTGACTATCATGATTGTTGAGACTTTCTCCATGACGTCATATACTTCTGGGAGCATGACATGCTTGGAGATAATAGCTTTCAAAAAATTGAAAGCTCGACTTTGCTTCTCTGGATCCTCTAAATCTGGCATTATTTTGACAAGCAAGTATATGATTGCGGTATCACTTATTTCAACTGTACCTCTGTAAGCCACAATAGTGGCGACATAACGCAAGCAAACTTGGCAAAGCTCATTAGAGGTAGATGGCATGTTTTGAATGATTTCAAATGCTCGCAGAGCCGTCTTCTCGAAGAATGAATCCTTGGATTGAGGAAACTGAAGCTTTGCAATGATGTCTAAAACCCTGTAAATGGAAACCAATAATTGCTCATCTTCGTAATGTAAACTTGCTTCAATGTTGGGCAAAAATCCATCTAAATTTGACACTGTTTGCAATGATTCATGTTTAATCAAAGCTGACCTCAATAAGGTAAAACTCAATCTTTGAATAGTGTAGAGCGCTTGCGATCTGTCCAGATTATTTTCGACTGTCTTGGAACTCAAGTTGACAAGAAAGTAATCTTCCGCCTTTTTCCTATCTTTTGAATCGACGCTCTTGGAGTCATTTAAAGGCTGGGAATAAAGTTCGTAACACAAGATCAAAATGTCAATTTTGGAAGAATTGGGATTTTTGTGAAGACCAGTAGAATAAGATTGAATCAATTCGTCTAGCTTTTTCTTTGTTTTCAACGGAAGGTTTTCTCTCAAAAGCAATTTGATCGGTTCAATAAGATAATGAAAGTGTGGTAAGGTTATAAGTGATGAAAGAATTTGACCTGTTTCATAACTAGTCCTAGCTTTAACTTCCTTCATCTGACTGGTATAACCTTCGGCATCTTTTTCACTCCCTGCAGCACCAAAAATATCTTCCATGATGACACTGACTATAAGTGACACTGACTCATCCAAGTCACCACAGGTGAAAGTTTCTCTGGCAGCTTCCATAACAGTATGAAGTGTGTAACTCAAGACATGAATTTGTGAACCTCTTGTGAGGGCAGATCGAAGTTCTTTCACAACAAATTTGAAATAGTTGGGTCCCAATATCGACGATACTTTACTCAATGATGTCCTGACTGCATCTCTAATACTTTGCGATTTGGATCTCAATGCTTGACAGGTGCTGGTCAAAGTGCCCGAGATAGATGGTTCAGCAATTGTATTAGAAACACAGAGAAGGCAGTTGATTGCGGCCTCGAGCAAACCTGTCCGAGCGCCTATAGTGCTATCATCTCTGATCTTCAAAACTTTCAAAACCGGATTGTAAAACTCTTCCATGATTTGCTTGTCTAGTTTAATAGTATCCTCAGGCAAACCATTGAAAGATTCATCTTTGTTTCCATTAACTTTTTTCAGTGCTTTGATAGACTCAATAAGCCCTCTCGATAGTGTGACTGAACAATGCACAGCATCTTTCAATTCATGAGGAGAGGCTTTTATCACTGCTGCAGTTTTCTTCCTGAACAATTGTCTAAAATGCTCCCATTTCAATGGCCTCACCAAGAATGACCAAAGTACCAAGGTCTCATTCAAAAGATCTCTGTATCTCTCCTCTCGACAAGTTGTGTAGGCTTCAGTCATAGGCAATATGTAGTAATAGATTGCATTCGAACTCAAGTGTGATTTGACTTCTTTGAGCTGCTTAATTGCATCTAACCTGCACGATAATTGAATGTGAGTAAAATTCTTGAAGAAATCAAAATCGTCGTCATCAGATAATAGAATTTTCATCGAAGTGAACTCATCTGTTAAGTCATAGTTTTTGACCAAATGGGACAAAACTCGAATGTAGCCATCCCTAACAGCTTCTGAATCTCTTTTGAGACCCTTTCTAAGTTGAGGTAAAATCACAGAATTAAGTAAAAAGGAGCCGTCGTCAGCATCAAGAGAAGAATCGCCGATCAAGGAGTCGATGAACCGCATTATTGTGAAAGCTGCATTCGATCGAATAACAAGCTCATCAGGGTCATTCATGAAAAACAAGCAGCAATACATCACTGGGGTCCATTGTCGCGCTGTGAGGTCGTTATAAATATCTTCATTAATAACTCTGAAAGCTTGTAATCTTCTTTCGAAATCTGGTTCTGATAATCTGGTAGCAGAATAGGAATTGAGATCAGCCAACAACTCCCCAATTTGTGCGTATTCCGGAAATTTTGAGCCAATTGCACCGAAAATTTTGACCAAGCACTCCCGCATATCTCGGTCTATGTATGTACGAAGAGCCTTCGCAGTACATTCATAAAGTCCTTGAATGTCTTCGAAAGAGCACTCAAATTGGTTGATGATTGGAATAAGGGAAAGAAGAATACTGATCTTGTCATTTGCTGTGATTTGCGTTGGTGGTTTATCAAGGGCAGCAGCACAAGAATTCACTAATTTCTTCATAAAGACTTGGTCAGAAACAAAGTTGCCCTCAATGACAAGCAACAATAATGTTGCAGAACGAGAATTTATTTCCCTTTCCTCGGAATCTTGAATGAGGGAAGGTAATAAGACAAGCAAGTAGTCCACGATCATGGCCAACACAGTAACATAATTTTCATCATTTATCACCTTTTTCGTGAATGCAGAAATACAGAAGTCCAAAATTTCAGAACGAACACTATTTTTTGTGTGTGGATGTGAAAGCAAGCTCATCAATGCTGCAACTGGAGCAAAATTGTCGTAGTACAAAAAAGGAAGTAGTGAAGTGGATCCTATCCACCCAAGCATGACTTGCAACAAGGCTGAAGGTTGTTGTAAATTTTCTTGTGCAAAATTGCCAAGTCGAGGTTTGACGACTGCACTGAAAATCAAATCCGATTCCTCTCTCCAATCGTATGATCCCGATGTAATCTTGAACAAATGATCGAGACACTTTAACCCGGTTTGTCTCAAATTTTTAGCTTGTTTCAACAATAAGTCGTTATCGCTGCATTCATCAATAACTTGTTGAGCACTAATCAATGTAAAAACTAAGGGTTTCACCGTCTCCTTAAGTAAATTTGCATACTTATAGCCCAAGCCGTTATAAACTTCGAACAACAAATTGAGATACCCTTGCATGTTGTGGATATCCCTATAAGTCGCAAGATTAAGTTTTTTTGAATCAAAGAAATCTGAGTATGCAATCTTCTCTGTAGTGATTGATAAGAATTGTAGAATATAGTCATCTGGTAGGTTTGGCAAAACTGAAGCTATAGCAAACTTTCTGCTGTTTTTGCTATTATTGTTTGTTAAACCTTTAGCTCTACCATATAGAATCCGCAAAACTATTGGCATAACATGAATCCTGTCAGAATCTTCAATCATGGAGTCCGAATCCTTGCTGACGAGCAGTTGCAACTCATCACGAAATAACTTGTCATCGAGTAAATTCTTCAAATCATCTTTATACTTGTTAATCTCCACTATTTTCCAGGCAAAAACAATATTGAGTGACTCTTTCTGTATTTCCGGCAATTTGGATGAAAGATTCTCTAGAACGAGGGTGAAAAGAATGTTATTACCCTCTAATTTCTTCAAGTTCTTGAAATTGGCAAAAGTAGTTAGCAATTGAAGTCTGTCTTTCGCAGACCAGTCAATTGATACGTCAGATTCATCTTCTGAGAATTTGTACAAATCGTTCACAATCTCAATGAGCTGGGACCCATGCAGCTGAGCGACAAAGTGCGCCGCTTGTAAAGCCGAAATGACCCTAGTTCTCATATTCGTCTTGTACTCCAAGTCTGAATTCTCCTGAATTGTGTTGAAGACTGATGCTTCGTACTCCGAAGCGAATTCGAAGATCGTAGAAGATGCAACCTTGATATTACTATTGAGTCTGTCATCAGAGACTTTGAAGTGGTTTTCTTCTGAGTCGGCAGAGTCAATAGACATGGGTTGCTGACATGGGCATGAAACAGTTTGCTCTCTATAATTCATAACTAGGTATTTCACTAAAACATCCCAAAGCAAATCAGAACATCCCGAATTCGCAAGATTTGGAAGACATTCATAAACAACTAGCCAACATGGACGGAAATTGTTGGACAAAATGCCAATTATAAAATTAATAAACATTAATTTCTCTTCATACCTCACGTGTCTAGATTTCACAAACTCATCGAACAAAACACGAATTCTTAGTTTGATATCATTTGCATTACCAACTTCAAGAGGTACTTGGTCAACGAGTCGGATATTCATCAAAAAAGAGGGGAATGATTTCTGGACACATTTGTAAATGGACGCTAAGCAATCAATTGTACCACACCTGAGCCTTTTGTTTGGGGCACTGAGATTCGAAGCTAATTGAGTGCTAAGAAAGTTGAAGTCGGATTCTATGCACTTATTATTATTTTCGGGCCATGCATCGACTAAAGTCTTAAGACTGGCAATATACTCGATCGATTGCTTCGACTTTGCGACAGTGTTTTTGACTATCTGTAATATCCTAGGAAGCTCATCAGATTGTCTCATGACCGAGACAGCAAGATTCAAAGTGACACCTCTCGAACCACTGAGTAATATAGAGTTCGTAAGATGCGAGGAATTCATCTTTTCCAAGACATTTAAAAGTAATTGAGATTCCAATGCATTTGAGGGCACATATGAAGCTAATCTCAATTTCCAATAGAGATTTATCAAGCTAGAGTCTTCCAATGTCTCGGTTTCCAGTTCAATTAATTCAAAGAGATGCTTCAGAACTTGTGCCGGTATGATTATGTTCGAAAAGTCATACCCAGAACGACCCTCAATCTTGATCATGAACCTAGCGACACTGAGCATGTCTTCCTCACAGTTCATTTGAGTGATAACAGTTTGGAGATACTTATTGACACCGAAAGCGATTAATTTATCTCCAGAGGTCATTATTGAGAGCTCATAAAAGCTCAAAAAGTATCGACAATCAGATCTTGATGATAAATAATCTGCCATAAAATGGAAGGATTTGTTTAATATCTGGAGGTCCGAGTTTCTGACAATAACGGTGAAAAGATGAGCAGTAGTTGCCAATAATGAAAAAGGCAATGCCGCAACTGATTCTAAAAGATATTCTGCTCTGCTAAGAACTTTTTTCACAACATCTAATAGGCGAAGCCAGTTCAGTATTTTATTTCCAGAGTCTGAAAATGACATGGTAATCAACAAAATCAAAATACTTCGAAGGCAGTCATGAGATTCAGTCACGTTGATCACATCCTCAAAAATATTCATACAGAGAATAAAAAATTTTTCGCATGAGTCCATTGTACCATGCTGCAAGATTTGCAAGAGTGTGTCACACACTGTGTTAATTTGCGCATCACCACCCTTTGCGCTGTCTAGAGCACTAGAGACTAAAACCGTCAAAACTAAACTTGCTTTCGAGTGAAAGGTCTCTGCTGTATTTTTCATAGATTCACTGAAGAGAATCGCTAAAGACTCTCTGTAAGAATGATTTGTCTCAAGCTCCGTTCTTTGCTCGTAGAGTGAATAATCAATAATGTTTTGAAGCACTTCCTGCTTCAGTTTTTTGATCAAGAATGAGAAGGCTTCCGCGCAAAACCTAGACACAAAAGTATTCTTCGTTAAGATAAGAATTGGAAAAATCTCCATAAAAGTTGGTTTCAAATCAGTAACAAGATATCTGGCTAAATATTTGAACGCGAATGCCAAGGAGTTGAAAGCCCATTCCAAGACGTTGGCCGTATTTTTCATATTCTGGGAGTCGTTTGGATTCAATTTTTGAGTCAAGTCAAGAATCATTTTCAAATAAGTAATGTAATAAGGCATGAAATCGGGACCTAGATCATGTATGAACTGTGTGACAAGCTCCAACAAAGGCTGAATAGAGTTGATGTCATTTTTTTCGATGTGACTAAGTAATGAAGCAAAAATTTTCTCTTGATGATGAATAATTTGTGGCAAGGTCTGAGAAAGACTTTCAATTTCGAAGAGGAGATCCGTAAAATCTTCACTGAGGTTAACTTCTTTCCAATGCTGCAAGGTGACCAAGAAGTGAGACGTTTGAACATAATCGTATGCTCTTGTATTCAACTTCTTGCTTGGCTCGATTTTAAGAGTGTCAACCCTCTCTTTGAAAGACTTGAAGGCATGCTTTTTGCCAGATTCAGTGGATTTGTGAGTGGGCCGTGCCATAGTACATCGGGTACAGTATAGATATTTTTTTCGAGGTCATCTCATCATCTCAAAAGAGGCGAGATGTACGGATGGGAGGCCGTATTAGTCAATCTGTGAAAAGACTATTTACCACTTCTGAAATGTTTTGAATGTTCTAAACGAATTCTCAAATTTCACCTTTAAAAACACAAGGGGCTTAAAAAAAACTTGTTCCAGAATTGATTGCTTTACAAGATGTGTTCAGATTTGGTGCCTTGAAGTCACGTGACAAGAAAGATTGAGATAATGATAACCGAGCACTGCAGTGCGTAACAGACAGAGTGGTATGGTCAACCAAACAGAACACAGTCCGCTCTTGGGGCCTAAAGAAAGTGAAAGAACAGGGATTACACTTCAAGCCAATAAAACAGGCTCTAGGATATCACAGCTGCCTAAAATAGGGTTGCAGAGAATTAGTAGAACCAGCCAAAAACTCAAACTATTACCCGTGGATCCCAATTTAGATTCATCAGATGCAAACTTCAATACACAATCTACTGACAATGCGCTGGGTATGGGAAGTGGTGTATACTCTCAAGTCACAAAGATTACGGATAGACCTGCTAGAAAAGATGCAGAAATATTAGGAAAGCTGCATAGAGATCTTCTCCCAAGAGTCACCGCCTATTGCACTTGTGGGTCTTATAAAATGAAGGATTTATTGAGATGGCTAAAGGATAGGAGAAGGATACACAATACATCTCCCAAACTATTTGATGAATGCCTCTATACTCCATTTACTTATAAGGACTGGCGAAGTGATTCCGAGGATGACAGCAGGAAGCTCATTCGACTAGCTGATGACGGAGGTGACATTGAATTTGGTAAGAAAAGTGATGTTTTTATCTTTGAGTATGGTGTGATTATTATGTGGGGCTTCTCACCAAAGGAAGAGCAAGCGTTTCTTGAGGACTTGGCCAAATTTGAAAGCGAAAAGTTATCCTCTGAGGACATCCAAGTGGAAGAATTCAACTATTATATTACCGCATCATACCAGCCAAGAATTTACAACGATTTTATTACTTTAAAGGATGATTCGAATTACATGTTAAAACTTTCGATATCACATGCATTGGCACAATCAGTGAAGATCTCACTATTTGAGGAGTTAGTGGATAACACTATCGAAGATACCCATGACATTCCTCAGCAAATTGCCCGAACCGGTAAAGTTGAGATGACCAGGGATGAAACAATGAAGTCAATCGGTGAGCTCTTCATTTTGAGGATAAATATCAATCTTCACGGGTCAGTCCTCGATTCTCCTGAACTCATGTGGGCAGAGCCGCACCTAGAGCCTATTTACCAAGCAACTAGAGGTTACTTGGAAATTAATCAGAGAGTTGAGTTACTTAATCAAAGACTTGAAGTTATATCTGATCTTTTACAGATGCTCAAAGAACAGCTTGGTCACTCACACGAGGAGAATCTAGAATTTATTGTCGTCTTATTGGTTTGCATCGAAGTTTTGGTCAGTGTGGTGAATATTGTCGTGGATATTTTAACATTCTAAGAAATGTATCATCTCTGCAAAGTTCATCTTCAGAGAAGGAGAGGTTTCATTCTACACTTCAATTCCATGTGAGAATGCAATGTGATTTTCATAAGTACGCGTGTCTATAAAAGGGCATGAAAAGCCAAAATTTTTTCTGACGGTGGCGCTTACAATTGATGAAAGTCTTTTGAAATTTACTTAGTAAAGCCTAGACTAAATGATTTTAGCAATAATCTCCCGCAATCCTAATCTTCGCCGTATGTAGGTAGTGCTCGTAACCAATTGAGGCAAATTTTTTGTTGCTCTCATGCAGAAAGCGAGACAAGATTGTGCATATAAGTTATCTATGGAATGCGAGAGTGTATGTAAAAGTTATATGCCCGATTATTTGTTTCACGCACTCAATGATGTCAAGTTTTACTCTCTCTTGCTGCACTTCCATGCTGTACCAGCCACAAAATTTTCGCATTGGCCACAATTTAAGACATTCAAAAACCATACGGCTCAAAGAGCAACCTTGAGGCAAATAAATACTGGGACGAACTCATAAAACCAAAAGAACGGTTGAAAGTTATCTGAATCTAAAACAAATTGATTGCTTCTCTTTCAAATCTAGAAGAAAGGCAAGAAACACCATTTTCTCTTAAGTCAGTTTTTAACACAACACTAGAGATGGCTGAATCCCAAATATGTCCCTTGTCAAATTTGATAAGAACAAGTAAGCTCTCATCAAACTTCATACGCAACAATATCCACACTATTAACAAGCCTGTTAGAGTGATAGTCGATCCCAACTTTATGGAGATGACAAAAAACCATACAACTGAGGAAGTCAAAAGTGGAAGGCGACTTGTCTTATTGCAATTTACTCGTGAAGATAGTTCCACATTTCGGATAGACAGCATGAAGGCTGAGTCCAACAGCGTGTCAAGAAAACCAAATCAGCTCATTATTTCTTGTATTCGTTGGGAGGA
The DNA here is from genome assembly GCA_002370645.1 of Metschnikowia sp. 00-154.1. Taxonomy (NCBI): domain Eukaryota; kingdom Fungi; phylum Ascomycota; class Pichiomycetes; order Serinales; family Metschnikowiaceae; genus Metschnikowia; species Metschnikowia sp. 00-154.1. The sequence goes on along the minus strand of NKZI01002381.1, from coordinate 16,120 downwards.
TAAAAAAGAATGCGTGGTAACTTCAGTTGACATCCTTCTAGTTCTTGAGGCTTTGGTCAACGAGACTTTCAGTGTCGAAGAAAAGAGCAGAATACGCAGAAATTTGCAATCCTTGAAACCATTCACTGTGACGAGAAAATCTGCGAATGAACTTTTCAAATCGGTTATGGCTATGGATAATCCAAAACCAAGGAACATAGAGAAAGACTTGAAGGTGTTCAAATGGAATCAATTTGTGGATGCTGTTACTAAGGTCATGTCCAAATACTCCTCGAACCCAGCAGTCTCTGCGCAGCCAGATGCTTCAAGTAGTGCAAAGTTTGGTCATAATAGTTCGACTTTCAACCAGCCAACCTTCACTTCAGCACCATGGTCGCTTCCAGGAAAACCTCCTCAGAGTGATTATATTCTGCAACCGAGGCCTCGCAAAGCAATCAACCCAATTTATCAATGCCAATTCCAAGCCCTGTCTACCGATGGGATATCCTACATGGAATCAATCTCAAGTAAACTCACATCAAGGCAGATCATACAGGTCTGATATCGACAACAAGTCAACTTCTGAGGGTTCAGGATACCTTACGGACTTGTCATTAAGAACCAAACCTCAAACAGCAGAAACATCTGTTTTTGGTTCTTTAGAAGGTGTGCGAGGGCTGAGTGGAGCTAATAGTCGCAAGAACACCGACTCCAATTCGGACAATTCCACTCGTACGCGACACAACTCCCAAGATAGTGATGACCTGGGCGATATCTCATCCCGAGGATCGTCGACCGAGTCATTCAAAATCAAGGACAACGGGCAGAAACTAAGTCTAGCAAACATGGAAAAACACGACCGTCAATGGGAACTGTTAATTTCAAACGGACCTAGAAGCGATGAAAGTAGTCCCATGGAGGTCCAACCAGAGCAAAATATTCAAGGCGAAAGAAGCGAAAGAAGCGAAAGAAAGTTTGGACGCAAAAGAAAGAAGAAGGAGCGGAGAAAAAGGAAAAAGGCAGCTTTACCAATCATTTCCTCCTCGTTGAATCGTTCATTTCCATTGCCAAATCCGCTGCAGATAGAGATGTACTCGAAATCTCCAGATCTTGTTGTGTTGGATCCGCTTAGTGAGAAGCATTCCTCAGAATCATCATCACCATCAACATAGCATAACTAAATTTCCTTTACATAAAATAATATCACTACATCAATGTAGTGAGCGTCTTATTTGGTGAACCATAATAGCATTTATCGTTTGACTTGAGGTAAATATTCCTTGTAGTCCGGGACGCTCTGGATAGTCGCTTTCTCGCCTGGAGCTATTGTGACAACATTTAAGTAATCGGAAGGGGTCTTTACGCTTTCACTATCCTCCGAATTATCTAGCGTGAATGGAGTTGCCAATCTGGGTAATACAAAAGCTTTCTCAAACAGCTCTTGAGGTGCACCTGATTGAAGAAGAATTGAACGAGGTCCAATTATTCGAACGAACTCCTGACTTCCCCCAATGCTTTTGGCACTAGTATTTCTCATGTGTTGTATAAGCTGAAGAGTTTTCCAATAGTAAAACTTTGCTTCCATTTTAAAGTTTTGCACTGTTTTTAATTGCACGGGGCGTATCGGAGTAACAAGCTTTATATTCAGATAGGTGACGGGATTAAAATATTGAATCACGCAATTCTGCAAATCATGTGGTCCATTTACTGATATTCCAACCAAACTCTGCCTATTAACTGCAATCTCCTCGCCCTCAGCTAGAGTCGCTGAGTATAATAGTCCATTCCCAACTAAACCGAGTGCTCCCCTTCCATGCACAAAAACATATCCAGACTTGAACCAGCTGAACAAGCCAGTGGGCTCTCTCGAGTTCAAATTCAATTTTTGACTCAATCTTTTGGAAATTTTCGAGGGCAATCTGTGCATCGAAACGTTCAAGGAAGGTCCTGTATAAACTTGTAAGGCATCACGCTTTAAAAAGGCCCAGTCTTTCGTTCCATCAACAGACACAGTAGCGAATGACTTAGGTGTCGTTTTTTTGAAAAAAGATGGAAAAATTGTAGGTGTGCTTGAGGAAACCATCATTGTGAAAGGCGTTGAGCCCAAAATTTCATGGAACCTTGAAGCAAAATTTCCATAGAGAAATCTGCGAAATGGATCCACAAATTTTGAAGTGAGCTTTATGTTTGCAAGGTCGGCTTGTAACGTTAAGAGTGTGTTTCTTCTAATGTATACTGGTAAAGAGGGTGGTGCTCCAATGGTGAGAGCCGAAGGCGGTGATCCAATTGCCTCTAATTGCACTTCGTCCACTGTTTTTAGATTGGGCAAGCTCTTCACATGACCTAAGTTTTTCGAGTCGCCCACGGAATCATACCTCGTGGAAATAGATCCAGAAGCGATAGAAGCCTGATCAAGACTGACCCATCGAATGAATTGCTTGAAGTTTGTCCTGCTTATTTTCAGCATTGAACGTTTGCAAGTTTGAGTTGTGGTTCGAAAAATCGACTGTCGCGAATATAATTTCGAGATCGGCTTATTGGGCGAGACATGCCTTAATTTGAAAAGCAGCAGGCACCATTGAACTTTGAAATGATCTGATTTTGGCTAAACAGCTATGAAATAAAAAAAAATAGTTGGAGAGAATATCAAAGTTCTGTCAAATAGTTTACTAAATTCAAAAACTTGAGTTAATCGTCTTGTCCGTTCTTGGCAACGTGTGCTCCAGTGGCGCAGTGGTTAGCTTCGTGCTTATACAGTGTTTTTCAAAATTATTCAAACCAGTGTGACAAACTGTTTCAAACTAGCGCGACAAAATGTTTCGAACCACACTAGAAAAATGTTTCAAACCAATAATTCAAAAAGTTTCGTACACCCCTAACCAGTTATTATATACAGGATAACAAGGAAACCAGTTCAGTTCAGTTCCGTCCGTTTTGACCCTTGATTGGTACTGCAAGACTCCCAAATGTAGTACATATGAGGCAATCGTCCAGATTTAAGATTTCAGAATATTGAATTTTAATGAAAGTTGGTGTGAAACATTACGCCATTTGGTTTGAAAGGATGTGCGAAGAGGTACGAAACATTTTGAATTATTGGTTTGTTTAATTTTGCTAGTGTGGTTTGAATTGTTTTGTCGCACTGGTTTGAAACATTTTGTCGCGACGTTGTTTACAGTGTTTTTCAAAACTATTCAAACCACTNTAGTGTGGTTTGAATTGTTTTGTCGCACTGGTTTGAAACATTTTGTCGCGACGTTGTTTACAGTGTTTTTCAAAACTATTCAAACCACTGCGACAAAATGTTTCGAACCACACTAGCAAAATGTTTCAAACCAATAATTCAAAATGTTTCGTACCCCTTCGCACATCCTTTCAAACCAAATGGCGTAATGTTTCACACCAACTTTCATTAAAATTCAAAATTCTGAAATCTGAAATCTTAAATCTGGAGGATTGCCTCATACTTACTACAGTGTTTTTCAAAACTATTCAAACCAGCGCGACAAAACTATTCAAACCAGTGCGACAAAATTATTCAAACCAGTGACAAAATTATTCAAACCAGTGTGACAAAATGTTTCGTACCCCTTCGCACATCCTTTCAAACCAAATGGCGTAATGTTTCACACCAACTTTCATTAGAATTCAATATTCTGAAATCTTAAATCTGGACGATTGCCTCATATGTACTACATTTGGGAGTCTTGCAGTACCCATCAAGGGTCAAAACGGACGGAACTGAACTGAACTGGACTGGGTTCCTTGTTATTCTGTATATAATAACAGGTTAGGGGTGTACGAAACTTTTTGAATTATTGGTTTGAAACATTTTTCTAATGTGGTTCGAAACATTTTGTCGCGCTAGTTTGAACCATTTTGTCACACTGGTTTGAATAATTTTGTCGCACTGGTTTGAATAATTTTGAAAAACACTGTACATTTGGGAGTTTTGCAGTACCACTCAAGATTCAAAACAGGCAGAATTGAATTGGGTTCCTTGTTATCCCGTATACAATAACTTGTTAGGGATGTACGAAATTTTTTGAATCATTGGTTTGTTTAATTTTGCCGCGCTTGTTTGAACCATTCTGTCTTCGTTCGAAACATTTTGCCGCGCTGGTTTGAATAGTTTTGTGTTAGAATTAATATGCGACCAGAGGCTATAACCTGTGATCGTAGGGGAGTAAGCTTCTAACGGGCTTATAAGTGATAAGGATCTTCCAGGAACGATGACCTAACGGAAGTCTAAAGGATACTGACGGCTACTTATGGTAGGAACTCGCCCGGTCAGTGATAGTAATGGCTTTACTAGAATAATATAATAGGAGGTATTGGTATTTATCTTCAATAACGCTAATCTTAAGTAATGGAGTTCTTAGATTGTCATAGCTGGGCTTTTGCCCCTTTTTATATCGGGCGTTGCCGACATAAAAGTGGGGTGATCTGTAGAGACTCTTAAATGGTGAATGTTTCTGGCGAGGCGCACGTGCTGTGTCCTCTCCTGTACTCAGACGAGTAGGTTCGATGTCTAACATTTTGAAAAACACTGTATAACAAAGTCACGATCGTGTGAGGAACGCGATGGTCATGGGTTCAAACCCCTCCTGGAGCATTTAGTTTTTTTAAGAAAATGCGCCCCAAGATTAAACTTAATTTCCGTGAATTTATAGACGCAATGCAAATTAAAGCGTTGTTTGTTTTTGCATATGATGCTGGAATAGTGAGATTATGGAAAAATTTCTATACAACTACGTTTGTATCATCTCTTCATAGATAACAGGTTTTGCTCGTACGTATATTGAAATTAGCCAGACAATGAGCTACCTTATTGATGGTTGTGTGTGGTGAATGTGTCGTGAACTATGTAATAAGAGATAATGTTCAAGCAGTGTTAACCTTTTCGCTTTGAATTCCCTCCTTGATGAATTTAACGAGTCTATCGCCGTATTCACTTGCAGGTATGGCCGATATTGTACTTCTTGAATGATTGAAGCTGCGCCACATTGTCTCTAATCTTTTCTTGAAACTATAATTTGTCAAGCAATCGATGATGCCGAGATAATAAATTTCAGAAATAGGCTCATTGTTTTCATTCGTTGCACGAATGCCTCCATTATGACCGTAGAAAATATACTTAGATCGCCCTGGGAAAACATCTTTGGGAAGGTCTGTTCCTCTGTCTATATCCCTTGGGTTGGTTTTGAATACTTCTTCTTTGAGATTAGACTTTGGATCGAACACTGATAATTTTTCATGATTTGCAGTGTTACCCAACTTCACGTCATGAACGCCTAGTAATAAGGAATAATCCATGACATTTATCTTTTTGAGAAGACTTACATCAGCTTCTAACTGCTCAAGAAAGATCTTCTTCTTGTCTGGTCCGAACTTTATGTGGTCTTTTCTCTCAAGCCAGTTCAAGTCTTTAAGTGTGACAGTTGATAATTCTGGCTGCTCTTCTGTTTCTTTTGTTAAATTAGTGTATCGGCCCCAAGTAGATCCTTTTAAATCGTACTTCAAATGAATATCTCTATGAGGAGGGAAGAGATTGTTCATCACGATAAAATGGATTGTTCTCATGCCACCATTGACTTTCAAGCGATGCAACCCATAAAATTGACTGATCAAAGTATTAGGGTTGCTTTTGACATGTAGATGATAATCTTTAAGTATTCTTCGTAGCTGCTTGTGCTCGCTATGATGAATGGTTTTGATTATAAATCTGAAGTCTCTGGAGTAATAGAAGAAAGAACCGCTTTTTCCAGTAGAGCCTAGTTCGGAAAGAATGCATTTCCCTGTAATGGACATTAAATAATCTGCGGGATCAATGCCGAACATGCTTCTAAGCTCTCTAAACACTTCAGGTGCGTAATCTTTGAATTTGAATTCAAATTTGGATGACGGTGTAACTTCACTACCTTCCATGTTGAACTTTAGTTTCGTCGTGGTCCTGAAATCCTGGTCTGTCAACTTATTCATGACTCCCGAACATCTTGAAACAGCCACTCTGATGCCTGTAAGCATATTATAAGCCATGACAAAGTTTTGATGGCCTTCGCTGATTTTGTTACCAAGAAGGACAGTTTCTTCCTCCATGAGGTTTCGTTTCTGTATATTCTTCTTAATCAAAGTCTGCTTCATCCGCGCAATTTCAGCATCTTGGGCGGACTGCTTCCGAGCCATCTCCTCGGGTAATCGACTAGAAGAACTTTTATTCTTTTCTTTGTGCCAAATTTTTGTGGGAATTCTGCGTAAGCTCAGAAACTGTTTTAAATGCGGCCGTTCCGATTCACCAGATGCCCTAGGTCGGTTCATATCAGTAGACAATTTAGCAACTGCAGTAACGTTGGGCGATGTATGTCTCCTCACTTCTGTTTGAGTTTTAGTCAATGCTGTTTCGGGTACATTTTCATCACTCAAACGGAAGTCTCTGTGTTTATTTGGCCCAAATTCTGCAAGGTCAACCAAGTTTTGATCATGGTTTTCGCTGAACCTCTTGTGCCCTTCTTGTATTGGTTTGGGTGTCATCTCCGTCACTGTGACCATATCCAGCTCCGAGTCTTTCAATTTTTGGACCGGCAAAGTATGCTCAGAATTGTTAGGATTTTCTTCCGCAAACGAGCTGGGCACTGTTTCACCGCTGTATGCTTCAGAATTGTCAGAATTAGCTCCGCGGATAGAAGCTAGAGACGGCGAGGATGGACTTCCAGGTTTGTCTGTTTGATTGTACGGAGGACCTAGGTCTTGAATTTCAGCGGAATATAAGTCCAAATTTTGCTTTTGAAGAAGAATTTCATTTTTATGGCTTGAGAAATCCATCAGCTAACAAACCTCTCGCAAACGGACGAATCTGAAAGACCTGACAACAACGGTCTGACTTGAAGGCTTGAGGGATGTTTGTAATAATATGATTTTTGCAGAGAAAGACCTAGCTCGAGATACTAAATATTGCTTGGTCAACGAGATTTCCTGATGCAATGTGCTTGTTAGAGTCTGTAACCACGTATAACGAAATGTACGACGGAATGCTTCAGACAAAATAGGGACAGGTAGTAATGATTGGTCGACAAATGCAGGTGACTTTTCAAGAGATACACCGTCGGTATGGATAGGTAGTGCTAAGAGATGGAGTGTTTTGGGAAAAAGCAAAGAGCACAAAAATGAATGAAAGGATGTTTTGTAAAAAAAAAAAGAGCCTAGATAGTCAGGAAACTAGAATCGAATTTTGGAGTGCCTGCGTGGCTGAGAAAATCCTCGCTTAGCACAGACGTATCACGTGTCCTACTACGGAGTGTGACTGCAGGAGCGAAAAAGGGCTTATAATGGGCATCTGATTAAATAATAGTTTTGATATCCATATCCTAAGAGAACTATATCGTCTTGATCCGTGTACAAAAGTGAAACGTCACGGTTAGGCAAAATTAGCGAATTTAAGAGCCTATGCGTCTTAGCAAGGTTCCTTGGCCGCACGGGCATTAGTTTAAAGAGGTGAAATCGTGACTGCAACGCAACTTGTTCGGCAAACGATCGCAAAAAAAAAAAAAGTACAGGTCGCTACCGGAAAATCATACCAGGCATTGTCCTGACCTTTAATGAGGCTTAGAATGCGCGAATAGCTTGTTCGAGAGAGGGGAAGTTGTTTGTGAGTAGCGCGCGTGCGATGCCGATTCAAATCCCGCGGTAACTAATTATGGTTCATTATCGTCTATCTTTGTCGCAGTCGTAAATTTTATGCCATACACAATTCTTGCCATGAAACATTTTAGTAGAGTACGAAAAAATGGACTGAGAGCAAAGCGACTACTACAACAGAAGTTTTAATTCGATGCAAGTTCGGGCCCATTTCTTACTTTTTTTGATACTCCCTAAGGTGGTTTTTACTATGGCAGTTATGGGTCTAGGCGACATAATTACCGTGCCAAATATGGAAGACTTGATTGCAAAACACGCGAATGTTTTAAGTGGCAAGAAATCCATATGGAAAAAAAGAAGAAGGCCCAATCAGCAACTATTCTATATTCAGGACACGGACACTTTCCTTGCCCCGACCGACTTGCAGCAAAAGTGGCTTCGGGGATCGGAAAACAGTGTGAGCAGCTTTGTGCGGGATCTGAAGGCTATGGAGAGTGTACGTCGCAATAGCAATCAAATCCAGTACACACATTTCTACTTCAGGGATTTTCGTGACGAAATATCCAAAAAGCTTCATGCTGTATCCCTTTGCCACAGTGAATTGTACGGGGAGGGAAGCACGGTGTCTATGCAGGTTGTTCTGGCTGTGATTACAGGCATGTCAGGTGGATTTAATATCGAACCTGTGATTAAATGGGTAGCTCTTGCTCTAAACACAGGTTTGAGCTTTGAAACTGCTGTCAGCACCGGAATGTCTATCAAGTGCAACATTCCAAAAGGGGAGGTCGGCCAGTTGTTTTTGAGCCGCACCCGCACACTAACCTATACGCCATGGTCCCGTACTGTGGTCTACGATGTCCAGGCCAAGGATTTCATAGACTTGAACTTGCCCCACGAAAGGTGGCCAGATGAAAGTCGCATTGTACTGGCTGGCATAGGCGAGTGGGTGTGCGCTACTAGCTCCAAGGCACAATTGCAGTGCCATGGGGTGAAGGGGCTCTCAATCCTTGAGATCTTTAATTAAATAGCGTATGGTGGCGTGGTGTGTCTCATCTGTCCGTTGCCCGATACTAATGCAGGAATCTCAGTCTATTTACGAGCGTCAACTCGGCCACTTTCCACTTTCGCTTCTTTTTCCGTGCCTCGCGCGTAGTGCTTGCCATAGTTTTTATAAGAAGCTGCGTTGCCGTTTTCTGAGGCTGATCCACAATGGGACTCAAGGATTTCTTCAAACGTGGTCCATCCACAGAAAAGCAAATCCAGGAGGCAGGGTTCGAGATTGCAGATTGTTCAGCTGAGTGTGCCACCTGCACCGCCAAATTCCCATCTAGTCTATCTTTCCAAGATGATGACAAATCGAGTCTATACGGCAGTACGGCGCCCTATGGTCTTCATATAGTGGTTCCCACCAACAAGAGCGACTGGGCTCACGATGCCACGGGCGTGAAAAATACCTTGGCTAACTCTGTCAACAAATGGTCTGAGCAGGCAAAGTTCTCCGGTTTGGGTGAGTCCTCTAAAATCAAAGTGACAGTCAGCTCCATTAGTTCGTTAAAATTGGAGAGTGATCCGGCATATATGTCCCAGACTAGCGGTGATTTGTTGCTTTTCCCATTTTTCATCTGGATCAAAAACGTCACCCTTGCAAACGTGAGTCCTGTACTCAACAAGGTGATTCCTGAGCTCATCGACCTTAGAGATAAAGGTGTGAAGACTTTACCTACGATCAAATATTCAGAGTATCCTGATGTTCAAGTGATGCCAAATTTAAGCAAGGCGTATATGTTCCTTTGCTCTCATAAGACTCGAGATAAAAGATGTGGTATCACAGCCCCCATAATGAAGAAAGAGGCAGAATTTTACCTCAGAGATCTTGGCCTACTTAGAGACTTTGAAGATGACCGTCCAGGTGGCGTAGATGTGGCGTATGTGAATCATATCGGAGGGCATAAGTACGCTGCAAATGTCATCATCTACTTGCGAAGCTCCGGGAAAAATATCTGGTTGGCCAGGTGCAATCCTAAAAATGTTGTGCCGATTATTGATGAGTGTATCAATAATGGTGGAAAGGTGTGGCCGGAGAAGGTAAGGCAGGTTCAACAATTTAAGGAAATAGAGTGGTAGTTATCGATGAACTGACCAACTGCTGCACATAATAAATTTATTTATTGAATCTTTTTTAAAAACGTTTCGATATCTATGCTTCTGTCTGCCATGCGTCAGCTAAAGCTTTCAAAATATTCATGCGCTTTTCCATGAAATCTAATGATTTCTTATTCATGATTTCATAATGTTCCAGCAAAATAGTGGTCAACCTGGGAATCTCAGATTCTATAAAAGTTTTAAGGTTCCCCGAAGCAAATCTCTCGATCAATTTCTTGTAGTAAGAAATCATCGAAATATCGTCCTGATACCAGAGTTCGCCCTGGTTAAACAAAAAGTCTTTGCCGAACGCAGAAACCTTCTCCTGCAAGTCATCCACATTTTTGATAAGTGACTCGACGGTTTCGAAAGTAATGGTACTGAGAGCCTCGTCAAGAGCACGTATTCTGCCTCCCATATGCAGCAAACGGCCTTCTTTGTTGCGGCTCAACCCAGTATTGGAATTGATGAACGATAGGAGATGTACAATGTCCACGTCTTGGTCATAGACCAATGGGCTCTTCAAACCGTCCATGTCAGTCTTTTTTGGGTCGAAATAAAATATTGTAGGCAATTTTTCTGGATGGTATCTCTCTTCCAACTTGATGGAGTGCTCGTCGATTTCAACTATTCCAAACCGTATAGTTTCATCATCGTGCACAAATATCTTATTGGCCAACTCGTCCCAAACGGAGTTCAACTCCCTTGAATTCAGTGATATGAGGGCTACAAGCGTCTTGTGTTCGACATTAAACACTGAGCCCTCGAAAGTGTCGTCATTCAATTGCAAGACACGTGAAGGCTCAGTCTCATCTTTTTTCACTCTATCCCTGAGTCTGATGCCCGAAACCTGCTGAATAAAATTGCTGATAGACTGTTCATCCCTCATGCCCTCGAAAACCACAGGCTCGTTGTCCCCATTAAAAAGCATCAACATAGGAAATCCCGGAACATCATACTTTTTGGTCATTTTCCGCCCATCTTCGTCTCCATTGATCTTTACAATCTGCACTTCAGGTATCGGCTCGTATGTCTCTGCAAGCAGTTCGATAACGGGCATTAAATTCAGACAGTGGCGACACCAGTCTGCGTAGAAGTCCACCAAGGTGAACTTGCCACTATTGATCACCGCCTCTTTGAAATTTTTATCATTGACACGCACCAAACTTGATGAGCTAGCCACTGTAAGCGTAAGTAAAAAATAGAAGAGCCTCATAATCAAGCCGTCTACGGTAACGTTCAGTGAAGCAGTGCCAACTTAGGTCCAGCTCAACCTTTATTATTGCACATGTCAATTTTTCCGCGCGCATAAATCGATAGGTGAGATCCAGTGGATCGGCTCAGGCTCATAAGTCTACAAACAAAATAGAACAAACTGTTGTTATAATTATCAGAACGGTTAGGCTTTTACCTCAATTTGGAAGCTGTCGAAGCTTTTTCCTTTGATCGAGAGCACAAAGGCGCAATGTCCCTCAAGCTCAGGTAAAAGTCTACAAGATTGGTTGACCATAGGATGATTACTATTACGGCATAGTAAATCTAATGGCTTCGACGAGGTTGGTTGAAGTAAGTTTAGAGATCCTTAATTGTGGGGTGCAAGTAGATAGTATGCGTGTGCACCGATTGCGTACTTAGAATGCTAAAAACCTTGAGTATAAATTACTTTGTGATAAAATTTCTCCGAATGAACGTAATAAATAACTAACTAGAATATGCAATTCATTATTGAGATCACATCCCGACTCCTGCCTTTCCCAGTTTTGACAGCATTCTAATCCCTTTTCGTCAAGGGGAAAGATTTGGAAGTGATGTAAGACAATTGTTTAGTTGCAACACCAGCCCATGCATTGTACCAGGCAATAAAAGCAGTAATTACACCAATCACACCACCCGCCTTCGTCACCGAAGCATGACCGGTGAATTCCCCACATGCCAATAAGATAAAGGTAATAGTGAGGAAGAAAAACAAAGAGAAAAAAGCCACAGTAGACTTTAACGTCACCAATGTCAACAAGAAGGTAAAAATGGCCCACCCGATCAAGAAAAACCCAACTGCATTGGCTAATTCCAGTTCGTCCTCGTATGCAGCAGCGATTCCAAAGGCCTCAATGAAAATTGCAGAGTATGAAAGCCAAAATGCTCCATACAGTGTCAATGCAGTGGCACCGAAAGTGTTACCAAGAAAGAGCTCCCAGATTCCAGCACAAAATTGCACAACTCCACCGTAGAAGCATGAAAGTCCAATAACGATGTTTGGAATGTGAATTCCCTGTGCACCTGCGTTTGTAAGCGACAAGACGAATGTGGTCATAGCAAAAGCACTCAAGCCAACCACTGCCGGGTTACCGAACTTATTGTCGGACAAAGGAGCTGGCTGAGGGTACAATGTACCGCCGAAAGCTTGCATCAACTCATGTTTGTAGTATTTCTTGTTCCCCAAAATAACAAATTGTTCTGCCTCTCCTCCAACAGTAACACTGCCGACTTTTCCGCCAGATTCTGTCTCGACCTTCGAGCTGTGCTGGCTTAAATTTGAGCTGCTCATTGAATTATATTAATTTCTTTTGGGGTAAGTTTGATGATACTATTGTATGTGTACAGAATTAGATGAAATTTTTGAAAGGTAGACTTTGAAAAAAGAACAAAATGTGTCAGCCCTCAGAATTTTATTTCTATTTGGTAAAAGCTATCGACTCCACTCAAGGTATGCAGATGCGTTGAGTAATGGAAAAAATGCAAGTGTGCATGCTGCGATGATGTAAACGACTTCGTCGCTTAAATGTGGGGGCCTCGCCGATTTCGTTGAGCCCCGCGGGCAGACTTTTTTCGCTTTGGGCTAGCGCTTCTTGTTGCCTAGATTTAATTGGTGTGCGCGGTTTTCCGTCGCACGGTGAGTGCGGGCAGGAATGCCAGATCTCCGACAGTGACTCCACAACCCCACTTCCCATACCTTAGCCCGTTTTGTGGCACATATTGCATAACGCGAAGCATAACATATCAATTTATGATTCCATCTCAGAGGTGCTTCTTCAAGGCCAGCAGATTGAGTAGGCAAGTCGCGTTGACATTTTTCACAAAGGAAACATGCCAGCTATGTAAAAATGCACGGCAAGTGTTGGACAGCGCCCTTGGCCAAATCAAACCTAATACGCCCCAGTTGAAAATTATCGATATTATGAAGCCAGAGAACTCAGATGCTTTTGACAAGTACTGCTATGACGTACCGGTATTGCATTTAGATAGACAAGGACAGAAAAAACCAGTTAAGTTCATGCACTATTTCATAGAGCAAGACTTAGTTAAGGAAATAACCAGAAATGCATCTTGATCACTTACAGGTACTCCTGGTGTATTTGTTGCACTGACATTCCACGAGGTTTTCTTTGAGCAAATCGTTTTCCAAGAGAAGCGCATCCCTTTCCTGTTGGAGAAGAATGATATTTTGGCACTGCCTCCGTAATCTGCGGTGTAATGCCACGACATACTGACTGTTGGGATCAAGGCAATCGATGCCTCCAACACGTTTTTCCCAACGGCCATTTTTGAAACACAAGTTTGAAGGACTTTTGCAGATCATATTGCATACGTTCACCTGTAAGACCAGGGGCCCCGAGCCTCTCTCAACATGTCTTCGTTTCTTCTTGATATACTCCTGAATGGAAGTGAGCAAAACATCAACTCTAGAAAATAAGTTAGAGGATTCTGTTTCTTCTTCCTCGAGCGAACTCTCGGTTTTTTCGCTACCAGCAATATTCCCCAAAAGAGCCTGAATTCTTCGCTGTGTAGCCAGTTTTTTGACTTGTAAAGAGCTTATCAATATCGCAGCTGGGATGGTGAATGCCTCCTCTAAGTAGCAATTTTCTTCGGCAACTAGGGGTTTAAGCTGGGACAATTCATGTTGGGTGCCGGGACTAGCGGCCGAAGTGGTGCTTTTCATCTCCAAGAGTGATTTCATAGCCCTCTCTAGATCCGTGCAGGAAATGTCTATGTGCAGTAGAATCGTCCATAGAGAATTGATTTGATTTTGTATTCCGGGGTGTTGCAAAATATTTGACATAAGTAGAGAAAAGTGTCGTAAATTTGGTATACAGCATGGTGTATCAAATATATATGTGCGCTCATAGCTGCAAGAATCGAATATCAAAAATCAAGGGCCGAACGCATTAGCAGAGCATACTATATTGGAACGATCCTTGAAGACTTTCAATTGTCTATTTTAAATGATTTAGCCGCTTCTGAGGCAAGGATCACACCTCACCCTATACACAAAAAAATTTCGAAAATTTTTGGTTAAATCTGAGCCAAATTTTTGATGTGACTCTCGTATTCATGTTTTTTACTTTAATCGCACAAAACATACAATAGCACAAGGGGAATTAAGACGTCTTAAAAAATCAAGATAAGTCTTTTTAATTCGGCAAAAACGGTACAGAAGCATTTGGATTACTACTCGTTACCCCTGTATTTCTATCCTGATAATTGCTGGCAAGTTAAAAATTCTGGCACTTATGTAGAGAGATCTATTTGAAGAGAATCAGTCCAAGTCCTCAGTGAACACCAGTACCTCTACACTAATTAATATTGGTGGGTCTGGTGTTGGGAGACATCTTGGTATATCCTGCTTCAGTTTATATATATGTCAGATACTCTCATAGAATAGCGGGAGCTTATCCTTTTATATTGGGGTAAGCCTTCACACGACCACAGTCACGTGAGTGACCGCGGTCCCAGAAAGACAGCGAGTTGCCATCCGCGGCTCCTGCTTCTCAACATACAGTGTTTTTCAAAACTATTCAAACCAGCGCAACAAAATTATTCAAACCAGTGTGACAAAATGGTTCAAACCAGTGCGACAAAATGTTTCGTACCCCTTCGCACATCCTTTCAAACCAAATGGCATAATGTTTCACACCAACTTTCATTAGAATTCAATACTCTGAAATCCTAAATCTGGACGATTGCCTCATATGTACTACATTTGGGATTCTTGCAGTACCAATTAAGGGTTAAAACGGGGAGAACTGAACTGGTTTCCTTGTTATCCTATACACAACAACTTTTTAGGGGTGTACGAAACTTTTTGATTTATTGGTTTGTTTCCAGTGTTTTTCAAAACTATTCAAACCAGCGCGACAAAATATTTCGAACCAAGAAGACAGAATGGTTCAAACCACACTAGCAAAATTAAACAAACCAATACACATAATCCCTACCAAGTTGTCGTATACTTGGTAACAAGGTAACCAGTTCAGTTCCGTCCGTTTTCAATCTTAATTGGTACTGCAAGACTCCCAAATGTAGTACATATGAGGCAATCCTCCAGATTTAAGATTTCAGAATATTGAATTCTAATGAATGTTGGTGTGAGACATCACGCTATTTGGTTTGAAAGACTGTGAGAAGGAGTACGAAACTTCTTGAATTATTGGTTTGTTTAATTTTGCTAGTGTGGTTCGAAACATTTTGTCCCGCTGGCTTGAATAGTTTTAAAAAACTGTAATTTTGCCGCGCTGGGTTGAATAGTTTTGAAAAACACTGTACGTAACATATATAGCCGAGGGTTCCTCTTTAGGAGTGACCCATCAACAAATACATCTAGCTATCGAATTACCAAACCCATATTCCTTCAAAAATGTAACAGGTGCTAGTACTAATAAGTACTATAGTATTGGTTATCATAGTATCGAATATATACTATAGTATTGGTTATCATAGTATCGAATATATACTATAGTATGCTGTACTACTATAATTCAATAGTATTACCCCACTACATCACTAGACTTCATTCTTTATAATACACTGATATACATAAGGCCTAAGAGGTATATTATAGTATAGTATGGTTAGTGTAATTAGTGTAGTTCATGTAGTTAGTGTAGTTTGGTGTAGTGTAGTGTACTATAGTGAGGGGTAGAGTATAGTGAGTATTAGAGCAGTCAAAAATCTGTTCTGTAGTAGCGTTTTTTCAATCAGAGTGGAAAAAGAGACGTTCAAAGGTAGAAAATTCTTAATTTTACCAATCTTTAGAGAAGATTTTCTCTCTTTTATACCCCAAGTAGTTCTCACCTTTTGAAACAAAGACACCAGGGGTGCACATAATCTAAGTAGTAACACTTCGTCGATACAGTGTTTTTCAAAATTATTCAAACCAGTGTGACAAAATGGTTCAAACTAGCGCGACAAAATGTTTCGAACCACATTAGAAAAATGTTTCAAACCAATAATTCAAAAAGTTTCGTACACCCCTAACCAGTTATTATATACAGAATAACAAGGTGTAGATTACTTAACTCCTCATGTGCCCACAACTCGGGCACGTCAGGTGGTCCTTTCAATAGCCATGGTGTACAGTCCAGAGGAC